>JAOXNN020000036.1:2947950-2976787 GCA_028571205.2 Hydropsyche betteni | reverse complement strand
TAATTTTTTTTTCAAAAACTTTTTACGAGCTGTTGTCACCTACAGTCATTGGATTTCGGAATAATATGTACTCATTCGAATTATTGTATTAAAATCTATTATCTGCCAGATATTTTTCGTTCTTTTTGGGATATATTAGTTCTTACAAATGAAAAATTTGATGAAATCGATTTTCGTATGGATTCAACTTACGACCATAGTTCAGGAACAACCTGTATACATATCATTAATTTTCAATGATATTGTAGAGTGGGGGCAAGCGAGGTTTGAGACGGGATGAGTAAAAACGCCAAAGTCCGTCAAGATGTTCATTGCAGAGACATGTTGCTCGGACGACGGTCAAGCCTAGAATGAACCGCGAGGGCCCTTTGACCCTTTGACGTAGTTTAGCAATGACTGGGGCGAACCCTTCTACCGCATATGAAGCACATGAAGAACTTGTCGAGCGCCGACGTGGCAGGAATGAGAGTTGTGTTGCGTTGTGAGTAGTTAGTGTAGTCTAGAAAAAGAATATACTAAAAAACGAGAAAAATAAATTGAACATAAATGTGTATACGTGCGCGCACGCACATATATTCACCAGCAAAAAAAAATATTTAAGTGATTAGTTAGAGGGGTATTAGGGAGGATTATATGGAAAATTATAAAAGATATTGAGGGGACGAGGAAGAAGGTTTGGGACGTAATGGTCGTGAATGTGTTTTAGTGTCCCGTTACTAGTTTTCCGCAAGATGGCGAAAAACTTTTGGGACTGTGTTTTAATGGTATCCAAGATTGGCGGGATCTTGAGATCTGTATGAATCCGTTCGTTGGTGACGTAACGGTTGGCGTCGAGACAGCGTCTCAGTGAGGTGTTTTGAAGTGTTTGAAGGGACTTACGGTGATGCGCAAGGGCGTATCCCCAGGCAGGAGAGGCGTAGGTCATTTATATACGTATATAAATACGCCCTTGCGCGTACGCAGTACATCACCTTCACATACGGTCACGCCCCTTATTTCACCCGAATTACGTCATCCGAGCTATACAAAATTCGTAGCCACCCTACAATATATTTCATTTAAATCGTTCGACTATTACCTTCAACTCCTCCAATATTCAAAAAGGTCACATGACCAATCCGACACGCCGCACTTAACCGGCGATTAAAAATCGAATTCCCCAACTACAAACACCCACATCGCCAACATCCCCCCCACCCCCACCCCCCCTCATCGCCGATTTCATTAATTCAGACCGCCTTCGCTCCGAGCACACTTTTGAAATATTGAGCGCGCCATGCAGCATTCACCTCCCCGTCCGATGGCGTTAATTATCATTTCCACCTCCGCGACGGAAGAGTCCTCCAGTTCTCTGGCTGCTCTTGTTAACCCAAGTCGCGGAAGCGTCGCAATTGTGTCGCACATAATATAATAAAGGAGAGCACGCCTTCCCCATAATGTGATTCGCGTTTCGTCCGTGTCTAATTCGCCGAGGGTAGTGTTGCTGTGTTCATTTTTGTACGTTTGTTTGCCGTTCGAAGGGCTCGAGTGTGTGTGTGTGTGTGTGTATGTGTGTGTGTGTGTCGTTTCGGCGAGGGCTTGTCTGTGCGAAATTAAAAGTGTAATTCCCATTGGAACGTCGCAAATTGAAATTGGAGTACCTTTTGCTTTTGTAGGCGCGCGGAATTTGATTCGTTATTTTAAACTTGTGTAACGTAATTTTTGAATTTCGGCGCATAATTGGGATGGAGTTGTCGTTATTAATTTTGTTTTGTGAGGGGTTTTTAACGTTTTTTTTTTGTGTGAGAGGAAATTTAATATTGTAGATAAGATCTAGATTTTTTTTTGTTTGATATTTTAATATTAAAAAAGGATGAAATTTTATAATGGTTCAAATGCTGATGTTCTAATTTATTATAGTTCGATAAAAAAAATATGTCAATTATTCGTAAAACTTTTAGCGAAATTTGGTGCGCTAATATTGTTACTTAAATTTGTCTGTCACAATGTAATCCAGCTGTATATATTTTTTCTCAAAATTGGCCTTTCCATGTTTTTCATAATTGCATCAATATTTCAGTTGAGTAATGAAAATTTTATTTTTAAAATTCAATTTTAGAATACGTTTTTCATAAATTGATTATGCAAATGCTCTTATCTTAGATTGATCGATTTTAAACCCACTTCATCTTAAATAATTCCATTATTTTCTCAAAATAGATCACAACTTTTCTCCAATTTATATTTCTAACGAAATTCCATTTTCATTTTTCAGATAACGCATGGATAGCAATAAGAGGCAAAGTGTACAACATAGTTGCATATCTGGAGTACCATCCCGGAGGTAAGATTTAGAATCGATCTCTATCGTTTATTCATTGAATTCCCGATAAACACTCTCGCTTCATTCCTTGAACGTTACCAAATTAATAATTTCCCCTCGAATTAATAATAATCCAAAGAGAAGCAACATCTATGCTGCTCCATTCGCCGTATTAATTTATTCCGCAAACTGTCCCTTTAAGCCGTTCGTCGGTCGCGTAATTCTCCATGACGTGGAAATTACGCTCCACCAGCCCTTAATTTTTGTCCTCGTACAACAGACTTCGATATTAATAGAATTTTCTACCGCTTTCAGGTCCCGATGAGCTGATGAGGGGCGCCGGCAAGGATGCCACCCAACTCTTTGACCAAGTACACGCTTGGGTCAATTACGAGTCCCTCTTGTCTAAATGTCTCATAGGGCCACTGAAACAATCGCAAATGTCCGAGGAAGAGTTCAAAAAGTTGTTTGGAAGTAGTCAAGATAGTCCCAAGGGGCCGGACCGGGTAAAATCTGAACTATTGAGAAAATCTATGGAGAACCTGAAGAACTCTAATCAAACCACCGAAGGGGCCAATTTGAATTCGGTCTCGGATGGCGATTTCAGTGCAAACAAAAGCTCCAGTGAGAGCAGCTTGAATGTCAATGAATCTAAAACTAGCAATAGAACTTCGTTCAGCAATAGTTCAGTGCAAAAGGCTTCGGGTGTTAGCATTATCGTGAGCGATGAAGATTCGAAGAGGACTCCTTCCGAGTCGTCTTTGGCTTCGAAATTCAAATATCCCACACTCACTCTTACCAAAGCAGATTCTATGGAAACCGAAGAACCATCGGAAGCAATGATCGATGGACAGAAAAAAAATCAAGCAGCTAAAATACTAGTGCCCAAATTCGATTGGATCCAAAAATCCGACACCGTTTCATTGATATTTTACACCAAAACATTATGCAATCCGCAATGCAGCGCTTTGCTATCATCATCAAAGACAGACATTGCTGTGAAGATCGTATACGATTTTCACAGTTTTTCTTTCGACATAACCCTCGAAGAACCGGTGGAATGGCCGTGCACGATATCGATAAACCACGAGACCGGAAAGGTGGAGATAAATCTTCGAAAGGAATTGCCGAAAATATGGAAAAGTTACGGAGTTACGAACAAAACCGGCGTCACCGAGTTTTCCATCAACATTGGCGAGAATGATGTGTCGTGCAGGGTCGTCGATAAGTGGGATATCAATCACAACACTAGCATGATAGTTTTGAAATGTGCCAACGATGAATACATCACTTTCCCCGTTGGTTATCACTCTAGAGTTTTCAGCAATATTGAAGGTGATATATTAATGTTGATTTTTTTCACTTATGATTAATGGGATTTTTCTCAAACAATTTCAACAATCTTTTCTCCAAAGAAGCCATATTATATTTGAATATAATAGGGCTCAATTATGAATTATGTAATTCACTTTGTATGATAATATGGAAATCGTTGAAACATTCTATTGAATCATCAAATATGCAGTTGTTTATTTGGAATTTTATCAATTAATGTCGAAATTATTATTGTGCATATTATAAGTAACTATTTGTTTTTTTTTTTAGAATCTGTATCGAGGTCATATACACCAATTCCACCTTATCTCGTGCCTGAATTCAAAGTAGAAAGTTCATCTCCAAATCATATTTGTCTTATGGTGAAAAAATATGATAAAGGTGTTGTGAGCACATGGTTAACTTCAAGAAGTAATGGAGATGACGTGACAATTACCCGACCATTAGGAAGTTTTTCTACAAAAATAGTAAAAATTATTTAAATCTTTGTATCAAAATTTAAATGCGAATGTTTAGTATTTTTTCAATTTTTTTCAGCTACAAGATGTATCGCAAATGTGTTTTATAGCAGCTGGTACAGGATTAACACCGATGATTAATTTATTGCAGTTTTCTTTGCAACGTAGAAACCCCCGATGGTATAAAGTTTTTATTTTAATCATTTTATTGAATTCGAAAGTTTTTCAATGGCTTTTTTCACATTTTTTACAGTACAAGATTGGATTTGCTGTTTTTCAATCGATCTGAAAAAGACATTTTGTGGCATGACCAATTATGCATGTTAGCAACAAAAGATGAAAGGTATCAAAAAAGATAATTAAAAAATAATAGAAAATATTTACATTTATGTTGAAAAAAAATTAATTTCAATACTTAAACTTTCAGATTCCATTTGACAAATGTTTTATCGGATCCCACAATTTCATGGAATGGTCATAAAGGCCATATTAATCAATCCGTCCTAAAAAATCATTTCGGAAGAATACTAATAGAAGAGACAGAAGCACCTGCCAGTAGTTTCGAAGAGTGCAATAGTCCTTCGAGCAAAATGATAAAAGACCAATATTTTACAGAAAATCGAAAAATATGTATTTGTGTTTGCGGACCATCTCTATTTACTCAATTGACAAAAACATTGTTGAATGGATTAGGATGTTCTGAAGATAGATTGTATTGTTTTATCGGTTAATTTAATCACTTTTTTGTTCCATAGAGTGAGATATTCCTATAAATTAATGTATAAGTAAAAACAACACAATATTTTAATATTTTAAATTTAAAAATTTTTGAGAAAATCTATATTCGGGTCACATTAGATGCTTATATGTAAACTTTAAATGTATAAATTTTTTGTCACAATTGTAAATTAAGTGTTTTATATAAATATTTGACGTTGTACTTCGATATAATATATTGATAAATAAATACAGGTCTGCCCGATGATTACAGCATACGAGAGTTATTTGAAAAAATAATCTATTATACTAACATATCTTATCCCATTGTGTTTATTCAAATCAAATTATTATTATTTTTCTGTTGTTTTATTTTGTTAATTTTTCACTGAATATGTGTAATTTAACTTTTTTAGATTGCATAGGAGTCTCTCATAACATATAATTGAATTTTCACTAATATATAATGAGAACAAAGTTGTGAACAAATAGTTTAAATGAATTTTTAATAATATTAAATTTATTATTTGAAAATATTGTTCTAGAATACAAAATATTTTTTCAAACGGGTGTATATAAAATGATATAGATTCATAAATGAATATATAGATTTGCAAGCAATATTTTAAAATTTTGGTGTTTAAAAATTATTTAGTTGATATTCAAATATAATACAAAAAAAATTATAGAACCTCACTTGTAAATGTTCTATGCACTTATTTTCCCAGTATTTTTCGCAATGTCGATCGATAATGCTACTTTAATATATTATGCTACATAGGTATCTACTAAATATTCCATACTTGACTGTTATACAAATCTGATATTATTTTTAGGTATATTACTACATGATGGTGATTAATTGAATTTTCAGGAAATATTTGAAGAAAATACGATCAATTATTTTGCGCATTTATAATTTTATTATGTGTATATTCATGATGTTTAAATTTATTACTGGTTAAAAGATTTATAAAAAAATCATACTTTTATTATCATGTTAAAGTTTGTATGAGTTGAAATTCGTATTATTCTATGATAAAAACTATACTTTCAACTGTTAAAAATTCATATTTGTTTTTGATTAAAATATTTCTTTTCAAATTTATATTACGAGATTGTGTAAAGGTGCCTTAAGTTGTAATAATTTTATTGTAAATATGCTTCTTTGATTGATTGTAGCTTAAATGTAAATTATATTTATATTTAATAAATTAATTTTGTTTTATTTGACAGTGGTTTATTTATCTCCTGTTTTCAAAAAATAATACGTAATGTTTGAAAACAATTGTAGAAACATATTTTGAATATAATAAATATGACATGGCAGTTGAAAAATTTGCATAAAATATAGCAGAATCTAAATAGGTCAACTAAAACAATACAGTAAGCCCCCCTATAACGTCAAGATATATTCCAAGTTATAGTAGGGGGTTAAGGTTTTTCAATTTATTTTTTTTGAAAATTTTACGTGTTAACTGCTTGTTAACTGAATATATTTGAACGATATATAGTGGCGATGTTATAGGGGGGTTTACCGTATAAAAATTTCAAGATAAATAACAATTTTTATTTGTTTAAAAACTCTGCATATGATTTTAAAATACACAATTTGAGCATTTTTATATTATTTTATAGACATTCAATGAAAATCATTCTGCTAAAAATGAAAAATTGGAAAACGACAAACATTTTTTTGGAGTACGGCAAACGACCGTATTTAGACTGTTTCATTTTTTCCCGGAGACTAGATAGGTCAGCGCCTCTCAACTTTTTCCAAATCACCGACGTCGTTGGTTTTGCACGCGTCATTGTATTCGAATTTTATATTTCATACGGAAAATACGCGTACAAAATTCAATCGACTCCAACAAAAAATAATCACAAATCCAATCAACAAAAGCGCTCGTCACGAAAACGACAAATTTTTTCCCCGGCCCCCAGGTTTCGAAGCAGCGCGATAATCAATCTCGGCCGGGAAAGATTGCCACTGCAGAAAAAATACAACCAAAACAAAAAAGGTAGTGTGCGGTGGCAACACCTTTCAGAACTGTCTTTGTGGTGCAAGCCCGGGGCTCGGCCCTGAAATGACGGTAGGCTCTATGCAGGCCGCGCCCCCGCGGGCTACGCCCCCCGTGACGGCTGCGCCCCCGGCCCTTCAACTACATCTGCCGCCTCCCCATCGTCTGCCCCCGCCGCCTCCGCAGATGCCTCCCGCGCCGCCACAACCACAGCCTTCGTCCACCGGAGGCAGTGGCGGCGGCGGGGGCGGAGGCTCCGGGGGCAACGCCTTCTCCAGATGGACCCCCAACTTGGCTGATACGCGTAAAAGCGCTTTCTTGCCCTATCGACCACCGCATTGCACTGTGCTCACCAACTTACAAAGAGGTACTTTTGTTTCATATCCTTTGTTATATTTGTTTACATTTTTTCGATTTTGTCATCGAATTGTGGTATGTTTAGGTAATACCCAAGCCAAAACTCCCGAATTGCAAGAGCCGGATGCTAGTTTTCACAATAGAGCAGGGCGGGGTGAGATCACCGAAGATGAAATAAGGTTGGAAAAGAATATCGATATATTAGATGAAAACGGATTGACTGGGTTGCATTGGGCAGCTTCTTATGGTCAAGTAGCTGCAACCACCAACTTGTTGAGGTTCAAAGACTCTTTTGTTCTATTATAACTGAGAATTCATCGTTCACTCTCGTTTTTCAATTCTTAGATGTGGAGCGTCCGTCAATTGTGTCGGTCTAGAAGGTGAGACGGCCCTTCTTTTAGCAGCGGCCGGCGGTCATCATGATGTATTAAGAATTTTGTTAAGAGAAGGGGCAGACGTAAATCACCAAGATAATGTATGGTTCGGGAATTTAGTATGGCAAACTTCTTGTTTTGTTCTCACAAAAACAATATTTTTCAGGGAGGCAATACTGCTTTAATGTATGCAGCCGGTGGAGATTATCCTTATTCGTGCTATGAATTGCTTCTCAAGGGAGCGGATCTAACTCTTACCAATGAATGTGATCAAGATGCGTATGGTATAGCAACAACTAATGGAAGTAAAATGGGTACATAAATTATGTTTCATTGCATTTTAGTTGTTCAATCTATATTGAATTATTAAAATTTTGACAAAAAGATACTTTATATGTTTCACGTCTATTGTGTTTGATGATTGAATTGTACAATTTCAGCCCAACTCGTCATTGAGAACTTTTTAGTCGCCAGTCTTCTGAAGATGTGAAAATTTCATTGATTTGGGAGCAATTTATTTTATGGTCGTTATTAAATGTGCTTTTTTTAATATTCGATGATATGATAATTTTTTATTGGGACCTGTTGCAGTTTATTGTCCAATTAATACAGGATTCATATATAAATCTATAATTAATTATATACATATATGAAGTAACATTCTGACTGAAAGAATATCATCTTTCAAACTAAATTATTAAAAAATCGTGAATATATTTATAGTGAATTCATTGGAATTTCTATTTTAGTATGATGTTTTCTAATACAAAACCATGTATTGTATTTTGTCACCAATCTGATATATTTTAATTATTATGGTTTATTATATTATAAATTTTTGTTTGAAAATTTATACCAATTACCATAATATTTTGATGATTCTCATTATGTTTACTTTTTAAAAAACAAATTTTGTTTAAAATAGTCATAAGCTAAGTCAAACTATTATGAAAAGTATAAAGTCACCTCGCAGGTTAATTATATTAGTTAATTATATTTGTGTTACGGTTATAAGGAAATAGAAAGAATTGTAAGTGTTATTGAAATAATTTCTGGAAATTTAACTTAACAGTTTATAAGAATACTATGCTGCCTCAAACATAGATATACTTATACATTTGTACATGTGTTTTCAGTGCACTTACACAATTGTGGTTTCACACAAATGGTTGTATGTGTATTTTATTTTTCGAAACACTAACCATCATAGAATAAATAATTATATTAATTATTAAAATTAACAGTTATTATTTCAGTAAAATATTTTTTCTCTTGCTAAAAAATCTTACACTAGTAAATTTACTCGTTCAAATAGTCTTTAAGAATTATCCTTGTCAATTTGATGAAAAATTAACAAATTTAAACGAATTAAAGTATGGGTAGAACGGAACGCAAATATAGTTTTTTACACCTAAGGTTAGTTCGACTTAATAATAATTATTTTTGAACTTATTGAATATCTTGCTTTATATGCAACCAAGTCACCGCATTTTATTTTTCGTATTATTTGTTTAGTGTATCTAAACTTTTAATGCGAAATTATCTCTTGCACAAAATCATTTGAAATTTCACAGTACTTTCTATGAATTATAGTTTCTTTCATTTTGCTTTGTGAATTTGCAGTTTTCTAATATTTATGACATTCGGTATTGAATTATTAAACTTTCCATATATTTATTATAATTTACCTTTATATAATGATAGGTTAAGTTCTTTAATATTTTTTGTTGAACTCGTTTAGACTTTTTTCAGCATTTCTTATTTTTAAATTATTGATTTACTATAAATTTTATTTTTTTGTGTAAAATAATTTACTCTTAGAAATCTGATTGTGTTAAATAAAAAATTTCTGACTTGAGTTGTACATAAGCATAATCAAAACTGATTGTTTTTGTTTTAAAATTAAATACTATTGTGATTTATTTGACTCCAGTGTTTGATTGACAACTGGATATTTTAATTTGTTAATATGGTATGTTTACTTTTAACTTTATGATTAGATTACTTTAAGTTATCTATGGCAGTTAATGTTAATCAAGTCATATTTCTAAGTCTAAAATATATATGTATGTATACAGTGCCAAATAACCAGACCAATATTGCATTCTACTCAAAGTTCAAGGTTTATATGGTATATTTAATATTAATTTTATAGTCACAATTGTCTGTTTTTATATTATCTTTGTTTGATTCATTTAATTAGGATATTCGTGACAGGAATTGTATTGTCCATTATGTAAATTAAACTAACAGCTTACAAAGCTTAGTGACCGATGATTGAAAATTTGTATATGTAAGTTTAAGAAAAATTAAGAATAAACAGAGCTTTTAAGGCAAGTCGCCAACTTATATTATCCTATTATTGCCAAATATAGAAAATATTTTTATTACTACATATTTACATACACTCTTCTGTTTTCGACTCCACTGGTGGTGCTGGCCGAGATAATAGTTTATCGATATGTTCTAATTTAGACTTATTTGAAAAAATAAAATTTATTACTTAATTTATATATATTCTATATGTATTATACAATATATATTCATAGTATATGTTCACTTACAAATTTCCATATCCTTTTACAATTAAGCATTATTATTTCAGCATGCGATTATGTATGTTGCAGGCTGGTGACAATATTCAAATTAATATTGCTTATCCATGGTGAATCTGTTTAATGGGCTATCTTCTGTCAATATTTTGAAATCTCCATTAACAAGACTATTTAAATTTAATGAAAGTGCTAGATTTTGTTTTTATTATACATGGCATAAAAAATATATATTTTTTATTTTTCAAATGATTATTTTTTTATGAGCACTTGCATTCTAAGTTTACAAAATTTCGTCGACGTTATCTTTTGGCGTCTGAAAAATAATAAAATTATGAAGTAGAATATGAAAAGACTGTTTTCACGAAAGGTATGATTGTAAAATTGAAAGTTCATAAAGAAAATTTCAGTTTGTTTTAATGTAAACATATTAAGAGATTAGTATGGAAATATTTTCTAGAAAATGTGGAAGACTTTTATCAATTTTATACTTACTTAAAAAAGTCAATGCTTGAATTGTGGTAAAGATTTAGAAAACGCCCAGGAATTTTGCAAACGTGTATTACAACGAGATTATTATTATTTAAATTAAATTTGAAAATTAGTAATATCATCGGAAAATTACGAATTTAATGATAATAATTTATGAATATATAAATTTGATGTTTATTGATAAATGTGTCTATTACGATAGGTGTTTATAATATTTGTTCAGTTTTCGTTTGCTTCTCCATTCTATGCATCCTACCTATTATATTTTTTGTTGATTAGAAGTTGTTTGTTGGAGAAAGTTAATTATAGATGATGGCTATAAATGACATGTGATATGGCGATATTTATACAGTTTTTATGAATATCGTTTAGTAATTGCTTATATTTAAATGCTTTCTCATTTATATTATACATTTTGTTATCATACTTTTTTGTGTTTTAACAAAACAATTTTAAATCCGTATATATTTATTGAATGTTAATATATGTCATCAACTTAAGTGTGTTGATGTTGTGGAAATTTTATCAAAATGTGTTTTATGCAAATAAAATAATAATGATTCTACTGATTTTTTTTATAATTTTAATCTTGAATATTTTTTTTCAACAATTCGATTTGGAATGCTCTATTCATCATTAACAAGATACACATTTTCATTGTGTGTATTCTAATGAATTGCAATTTATTAAATAAATAATTTCAATTTCAACATTTTGCAAGCACAATGTGATTTTCAACAAGCATATGTGTAATCAGAGTTATTTTATTAGCATAAAATGCTTATAAACAATTAATAAAAATATATTCACTAACCTGTTTTTAGGTGCATACTTTTTTAATGATAAATAACATAAAATATTTGGGATTTGATAATGCGTTAAAAATATTAACAATGTTGATGTTTTATGTGTCACAAGGATAAATAAAAATGGATGTAACATTATCAGTGTAACCTATGCAACATTTGAATGTACCACAACTTTTCAGGTGTAATTCAACTGAATAAAGTGTTGAAATAAAATAAATCAATTTTTTCATTCACCAGAACTCAATTTTCAAGCCGAATTGAATCGAACTGTATAGCTATAAATATGTATATTGCTCGTATCGGCGCGTATTGTTGGCTCGCAACTATATGCAATAAATTGCAATATGGAACAGTGACAGATGGCCCCATGAATACTTCAATGTGGAACAATGAACAGATATCTCCAAATGAACAAAACGTGTTGAATTTAAGTGATACCTGGAATTGAAATATAGCATTGTCACTCAAAATATACCGAGGATTTAATTTATAATAATTTTTCATAACATAAATATTTGGTGAACAAATATACTCAAAATTCTTTTTACCCGGTTATGAAAAAACACGGTTCAAGATTATTTTTTGCACTGTTATTTTTTTTCGCTTTGACATGGAGTAAAAATGAAAATAAAAATGTATTTTTACGCCACAATGGTAAAATCCAGACCCGGTCAATGTACAATTACAATTATAAAATGAAATTTTTTTGATGATTTTATATGGCGGAATTTTGTCACATTACACATTTTTTATTAAGTACTAGATGAACCCAGTTATAGGTTATAGACTATAGGTAAGGTTATAGATTATAGGTTAGGTTATAGGTCATAGGTTATAGATTATAGGTTACGATTATTGGAAACGTATTTCCAGTGTAAAAAGAGACTTGGGAATAGTATATAATATCTGAAAGTGAAAATTATTACAGCACAAAAATTTCATTTCGAAAAGTAAATAATATTTCAGGGTCGATTAACGTTTCACAAAAACCAAAGGGCGTTATGTGTCGCTTTTTTCATCCGATAAGATTCGCACTATGGCCGACATAAATAACGCGGCAGATTAACTTTTAACGAGGCCGTTTTTCGGCGCCGCACTTCTTCGCACACAAGAACTTCGCCCCGAAACTATTTTATTTATTCGGCTGTAAAGCGAGGGCGCGGGCGAAAATAAAAACATTTTTATACATTATGTATATGAGGGAGGTTATGTTGGGCGACCATGGCCGTGTCTCGCGGCGCGTGGGCGGGAAGAGATCCCGTGAAATATGAAGGGCTGGTCACCCTTTCCGAGGCAATTTAACTTTCGGGCGCTTATATATTTATTCGTGCGCTCGAGGAGGCTTTTATTGTTTAGGTTTGTCAATATATATAAAAAGAAAACAGATGTTTGTTCGGTCGGAATACGAGTGTGTAGTTTTGTATTGTTATCCGGGTTTGAATCATGCTATGGTCACTATAGAATGTGACCATTCTTGTTCTGTTTTGGCCGGAACAGTCCCGTTTTTGATAAACGAAAAATTTTTTTCTTTAAAAATGTATTAGTTTTAATATGAATTCCAATTAGTATTAGTATTGGAAACAAAATTAAATTTAGTTCGATTATTTCATAGATTAGAATAAAATTTATATGTGAAGAAAAACAACATAAATTTTTAATAATATAAAAGATAATAAATTCGATGTCAGTAAAATTTGTCATAAATTTGTAATAATTAGCTATTTATTTCCTTTATTTAAACAATATAAGGGACAGTTTCGTGGATTATTAATTTTATGGGTTGAAAATTAAAATACAACACTCACTTCTTCAAAATAAAAAAAACACAAATTATCACAATATAATTCGAATCATAAATTTCACTCACATGTACGAAAATTTTCACCAAATACCAAAAAAAAAAAAAATCGAAACTCAAGCTTTTAGACCGATCGAAATTTTCAAAAAAACTTTTCGAGACCACGCACGAAAATATATAATATTTTTTTCAGTTTAGAGGACGCCTATCGGCATTAACCCGGATAGCAGACGAGGCGTGATGATACGTATGAATAATTTTCACCGAGGGGTATGAGTCGCATGGGGAATGGCAAAATGGCAAAACGGCATAGTGATGATGTAGTGTCCCCCTATTAGAGATGTGCCGGTAATTTTTACGTTGCCCGCACAGCGGAGGGAAACGAAGTGTCTTCCTTCTTCGGGAGTCATTATTCAGCTGGGAGGAAGACCCACTCGAGAAAAATTGCCAGATAAAAGCCGGAACTTATTATTATTATTATTATTTTGCCACCTAGAAACTCTGCGTTGGGGAAAAATTCGCTTTCGCATTCGAATTTTGCGCAGTGATGAGTTTGCTGTTTTTTTTAAAACGATTTGAGGTGCGTGTTGATGGGTGGTAATTATATTTACTTTTTGTTCAAGTTAATTAGATTAAAATTGCAAATTTTATTATTGATAAATCTTGTATTGATTTTTATTATAGTTTTTTTGAAGCTAAACGATGAGTGGGGTAATTATTATAAAATATACCAAATTATTTTGACAAAAAAATATTCATACTATTCGAAGTTTATCTTTCTTTATTCAGTGCTAAAAAAGATTTAACACATAACAATATTAACGAAAATATATTAAAAATGTATTGCATAAAAGAGATTCGACCACAAATTTAATTTAAATACGCATTAAAGATTCAATTATTTCGAATATAAGCGATTTTCAGACGTGTCTCGTATCAGTGGCGATCCTAAAACTTCGAAAACGGATTGGGACGTGGATCACGTTCTTCGGATCCGTTTGAATAATTAATTTGGCGCCAAAGTAAAATATATCGTCCGCCTGATTTCGCCGCAGAGACTTTGAACACCATTTCGCCTTTCGGATCACGTAAAGCCGATACAAACTAAACACTAGGCGTTATCGAACGCCTCAGATAATTCCGCGAATTTCAAAATTGCGAAAGAGGATTACGCAATTATTTATCGACCGCCGAAAAAGACCGGGACTTTCCCTTAAATACAATTATGAGCTTTCGTGCGGATTCGAGTGTTTATTGGCGTTAAGCAGTCGAAGCTAGCAAACAACTCGCTTCCAAGATAAACAAAGTACGTATTCTGTTACACAAATATTCAAGGAACTCCCTAGGGATCGTTTAAATCGGTTGTTCTCAAATGCGGCCTAGCCGTGGCTACCACCGAGGGATTCCAACGAGAAAATTTATGTTCAAACTCCTCAGTGCATACAATTCGATAAACCAAATCAGATTTCTTAAACGATGTTTGGTAATTATATAAATTTTATTCTTCAGAATATACTTTTATATCAAACCTTTTATGTTGATAATTCCGGAAAAGATTATTTATCCCGATACAGGAATATTTCCATGAAATCGTCTCTTTACATTCGTTTGCAAATCGGCGTACCAGCATCGCAGTTCGAAAAGCGACCCTGAAAGATTGCAAGAGATTAGCTTTTACTCTTATTTAATCAAACCGAGAGGTTTTCCGGCCCGACAAATAAATTACAGTCCATTACTGTCTTTTTTCTACGGCCATCTAGGTGTTCGCAAAAAAATATGGAAGAAGGAAAAGGGACAAATTTGCCGTAATTGCGTTGCGGACGCCTCACGTTTGATTCCCGACTAGAATTAGTGTGATTTATAAGACAAAATTCGTATCTCGTCCAGCTAGAAACCTCCCAGGACAAGAACGGGTCAAATTGACCCACTTAAACCGCTCAATTGTTCGCTAATCACTGTGGTCGGGTTTCTATAGAATTAAATGTATGCAAAAAGTCGTATTATGAATGTGTCATTTGAAATAATACATTTAAGTATAGATTTTTTTTTATTTTGAGTCCCTAAAAAATTGATTGACTGATTTTTTCGATTCTGAAAAAGAAGGTCAAACAGAATTTTTTGATAATAATGTTCTAATTTGAGTATAACACTTTTCAGATGCAATATAAAGTCATCGAGTAGGAGAATCAATAAAATTGAATTCGCGAACTGATAATTCAATTCAAAGTAAATATTATTAATACAGAGATTCACCATAAAAACTTTACGATTCGATTTCAACGAAATTTGTCGAATTCAATCATAACTTGTGCGATTTCGAAAAGTTTATATTAGCGCGAAATTACAAAGCCACTCTTCGCCATGCTTACGTATTATAAATGCTTTTGGTATTTTATATCGCATATCGGTAACCATTCATCTCGTTTTGACCGGACCAATTCTCTTTTTTTTAATAATTTGCGTGATTTTCGTAAAGTCGTTTGTTTTGACCCATCCACTGTTGAACAGTAGAAAAACGATATTTTTCTGATTTTTCGATATAAATGGTAGTGTTTATTAAAAAAATATATATATTTCATCATAATTTATGGTGCAATAATAGTATTTAGTTTAGTTGTTCGCGATCTTTTTAAAGAATTGTTTTTGTTGGAAATAAACTGTTACACCTTTTTACTATTTGGCGATGTAATTATATACAATTTTTGTACGTGTGGAGTGTTCAGTGCATCAGGATAATTAAGAAAAGTGTCAATTGCATCAAACTAATTCGGGAAAAGTATTCAAGGCTTTAGTATGGCCAGAAGTCGCTTCGTTGGCGTTGAAAGTACTACAGCTGAAATCCAGATGCTCGATTGATATAATAGTATGGCAATCAATTGGAGCATAATGCGTTGGAGCACTATAATGGCCGGGCTATATTACAGGTGACTATACCTGGGGGCCGGCAATTGTTTTTAAGAATTTGTTAAAAAAACTACATCAAAATTCATAAATATATTCAACATACGCGAAACAGTAAAAAAAATAGTTCTAAATCTTTTTTGCAGGTGGCTCTGTAATAATGAAATGGCGGGTATTCAAAAAAATAATAATTTCTTTTATGTAAAATCAAGCAAATATTTTTCTTTAAATCTATGAATGAACAATCTCAATACGAAATACTATATATCCACACAAAGATTTTTTACATATGTAAGACTTTTTGTGTTCCCATAAATAAACGTGTGACAGTTTTATGTTCTTTATGGGCTCGTCTTCGTAAATGAAAAAAATATATTTTTGACCAATAGTATGACATCGTAACATTTGAAAATTGTGTAATACTATATTGACAATCATCAACGAAATAAAACGCATTATTGGATTTAGAATTTATTTTGAAAAGTCGCAGAATGCAACTGAAAACGTTTCTGAATGTGTCCAAAATATATACCAAGAAAAAGATTTTTTTTCATATAATGCGCACTTTAATTGTGCCCGCAAACGAACTGTTTAAAACCTCTGATTATAGTAAAAATATAAAATAGTGCACACGAGTAGTGTCAGCGATCAATAATAGTTGACGAAAAAGTGCCACAAACATCTCATTATAGGCTGCTGACTATCGGCGACTCACGATACACACGGTTGTATCAAGCGCGGACACCAAGCGTTGGGCACGCCATGGTACAACAAGTGTACCAGCCGCCGCCATAGTGTTAAGGTACATGGTTTATAATATTATTAATTTTCAATTTTATTGTATTTTTCAAATCATACGAACGTGTCTATGTTAGTATTTGATACTTTTTTAGCGTCTTTTGACACGTCACAATCTGTGAAATAGGTCATATATGTAAATATAATGTAATATGTAATACCGTATATATTATACGTCAAAATTGAGAGACTCGTTCCTAGTATTACCCAAGTCTCAATTCCCTCGGTTCGTGCTCTTGTTTGAATTAGCGGTAATTTGCTCCCTTGCGGTATACAACTCGCAAACTATTTTAGCTCAATTTTATCTAGCCAAAACATATCCCGAAGGAGCTGCGAATATATTATTTTATATTATTTCTTGTGTATGCGAGTGAGAGAAAAATGTCGTAAGAGGTATCCGGAAATGGATTTAATTGCTGCGTGCAGAAATTTTTCTTTCATCTTTGCTCTCGTATCTTGTCGTGGCTATTTTGTATGTTATGTATATACGTTTTCGGACATTTTCTCGGATAAAAGGATCAAAGAGATTTGTCTAGTCTCTGATAGGCGTGCGGTGATGAAAAGAACGAAGCTTTCGCGAAGCATATGATTGATGACATACATCGCTCTAAATTTGGCCACAAATAATATAATATTCACAAAGCCAATAATACAATACCATTTCTTTGTACAAAATAAGTTCTTTATATTCCATAAAATATATTTCTTATGTATAATATTTAAAATTTTCTCGTACAACCCTGATGTATAATAACTCATAGTATTTAATCTTTCAACTACACATATCATCGCTTATTTTTTCAGATTTTTCATAAATTAGGCACTTTTTCATATGAAAAATCCTTATTTTTACTTTATTTTATTTTTTTGTGAACGCCCAAGTAATTTCATGATGGATGATGCTGTCATACGGCGAACCTGTACGAGCTTAATGGGGTCAGCGTAATATGAGATTTTCCCCATACGCGATGTCTTTGTATTCATATGCGTATGTTATTTTTTGTATTTTTCAAAAAATAAAAAAAAACGTAACCCTTCGAAGCTTTTCGTACTTGCGGCCTTCCACTGATGCGTAAAATTTGGGATTCGATGTTATAAAAGCTCGTATTACTTAAGATATTCTTATGGGACACGTACGGAGCATAAAAGACCTCACGTATATACACGTAAAATTTTTTTCACGAGATATAGTGAACACGTAGCTTTCATCGTAGTTCACACAGTGGTAATTTATTCGCAGGTTTCGTCTCTCGATGTCATTTATTTGGTGTGAGGAAATGTATGTGCGGTTGAGGGCGATGGTGTGCGGTCATTGCGGAAGGTTCAATTCCACACGGAGTAGTTAGTTTCCTGTTCTGAGATGCATATCCTGTGCTATTTCATAGGACGTCCTGGGATGTTGGTTGCAGCAGCCCACATGTCGATTGTTCTAATGATATCCCATAAATTGAGTTTCCGCTCTAAGAAATTGTCTAGTCTAGACAATTTGGTTCAATTTGGTCCAGTGGTTCTTAATTTTTTTACACAGTACACTTATTAAAAGTGATTAACATTAGAAAAAAATGGCGGTGCACAAAAATTAAACGGCAAAAAAAAATATAATTTTAAATTCGTATTATTGAAGTTATATTAAATTCATATCTCAATTATATTATTTGAAAATGATATGAAAAATATTAAATCTATATAAATTTTAGAGAAATATTATCATTTTGAATTCCGTTTATTCGTCATTGAAAATTTCATTATATTCTACACTTTGAATATGATGAGCATTCAATTTAAATTTTGTATATTCGCTAATTTTCGAATTATACGCAAACATCAAAAGATGACTCTGCTCAGTAGTATTATAGATTCTAATAAAGAATTCAAGAGTTTGAGATTCGTTTAAAAAAACCTCAACTAAAAGAGAATTTCAAGCACAACGAATTCATAAAAGGATTCGGTAACAAATTTAACGAAATGAAAATTAATAATAAAATAGCACAAAGGAACGTTCCATAAAATTTTAGTATAACCTGCATTTTCCCCGTCTGTGCAATTACACTGGCAACGTGCACCATTGGGAAACACGATTATCGAGAGACAACCATTAAACGAATAAACCGATATGAGTTTATCAGAATGGCAACGCCAAATTTGTTAAATTAATTCACGCACACGACCAGCCCGAAACGAATTGAAATAATTAACCTTTTGACCCTTTGACTGTGCGCTCTCAAAACGGTCCCAATAGGGACACCGAAAAAGGGAGGGGTTTTAACGCGATAAAATGTCACTCTATGCAAATTGTTTGTGCAAAATATTTTTTGTACATATTTCGTGTTTTGAGGTCGGGTGAGCTTTTTTGTTTTTGAACGTATCTGGTAGAGGGTGATATGTCGCAGAATTACAACTCATCTCTGTGTAACATTTGCATGATCATACGTATAAATTGTCAATATTTAATATAATATGAATTTTAGTTTATTTTTTTATATTATATTCCATTTTAGTGTACTTTCATTTCGTGTTTCGATTTCGGGTATCGATATAAAACATTGTAATGCTTGCTTTTTAAACGGGGATTTTCCTCTTCAACAAAACCGAGCCGTGACTCGAGAAAGCGTCGGAATATAAAAATAAAATAAAAAATGAATGTTGGTAAAAAAAAGTATGAAAACGCTCCAACTCGTTTGCTTGTCCCACGTACTGAACTTATAATAAATAACGCCGTTAGGGGAAACAAATTACGAGCGGCTTTTTCTTGGGGAGACGGCTGGTGTCGTACTTCACGTAATAAAATTGTATTTATATGATAATATAAGAATAATGCTAAACATATTTGTATACGTAAAAGTGTACGAGCAATATTCCTTAATTAAATACACAGAATTGTTTCTGTGCCATAAAAGTAAACTAGAAACCAAATAGAAACCTTAAACATTAGGATTTTCATAATTTCATATTCAATTTAATTTTCATTATTAAAAATGAAGATGATGTTTTCACTGAAACCATATAATTAATCGAAATTATAAAATTATACAAACAAAATATTCATATCAATCGAATGATTGATACTTGGAAAAAATGCAAAATTGAACGGTTCATATAAAGGATAACATGAAACTTTCAACGTATGGAATATACATTTTATATGAGATCGTGTCGCTTTTTTCACGTTTACGTTTTTACGAGCGCTCCGAGTTACGGGTCCGCGTCGCTCGCGAATGTTTTTATGAAAGCCCTTAAAGGATTGCCCTTTGAGTGTGTCACCTGTCTTCACCATTTTTGCTAAATTTATGACCGACGAACATCGGGCCATTTGTGCGAAAAATCGCGAATGCAATCTTTGATGGTTCGGATCGTTTTGCATTTCTGGATTTGTGGTGTTTTAAAATGTGGTGATTCTTTTCATTTTTTTTATTAGAGAATTCGCTTTGTATTTGATGTTTTAATTTAGTGTCGGTGTTAATTAGAAAATGTGAATTTTTACGTATCTGTGCAATTTAATTAGGAAAACTTAAAATGTTTCATTATTACTATGCGGTGTCTCGAGAAAGATCCGAGTGAAATATTTCTGAAAACTGTAGCTTTTAAGTCACCTACAATAATAGCTGCGGTACTTTGTGTTCTCTAAATTGTACTTTTCATATTTTGCTGCGGCTAATGGACTCATTACGCGAAACGTTTTTCGTATATTTCATTTCGCTGGCCCGGTTTTAAAATTGCATAATTACAGCGATCGCAATTTGAACTTGCAACTTTCGAATGGAACGAAAGCTCGAACGCCGCTGGCGAAGTTGTGTAAATAATCTTTCCGCTTACTGAAATCGCTTTTACGCGTCGATTATTCAAGATAGAGTTTCCATTGAACACAAACAATGAAAAATCGCGAGATTTTCCCTAGCAAACCATTCGATTAGCAATTTTCCCCTCATGCGTGAATGAAATACGGCCGGAAAATCGCCCGGGGATGAGGAAAAGACAAGCATATGTGAAGAAAACCCGGAAATTATTAGAGCTGAAATTATTTTATATTATAATACGATATCAAAATACAATACGGTTTCGAAACTTTAGCGTCTCCGAAGCATTATGCGAAACTTCTCCGAAAATATAAGAATGTCTCGTTTAAATTTTCCGGTTCTTTTTTAACTTTTTTCCCATTACGGTCCGAAAAGATTCTTAGCTATATCTTTTTCTTTGTTCCGTGCTTGTTTTTTTATTGAAATAAAGTTGAATCGTGCTAAAGCTTTGCGGTTAGGTGTGCATTTTTAACGAGGAATGAGCTCACGCACAAGCTTTAGCAGATGGACTCTCTTCATTATTCAATCGCCTCGGGGGATGCACTTATTATTAGACTGAGGTGGTATAATGGGGGTGATTTTGCACACATAAAATGGCGTTTGTTCATTATTCGGCAGCGCTTTGTGCGGCTTTTTAATATTTCATGAGGAAAAATTTGATTTTTTTTTTCGGCCGCGTATTGCTAACTTTACTGGATTTTCTGAATAGCTGAATTCTCGCATAATGAATTCTAAATAAACTGTATTTGAATCTTTCTATGAATAAAATCATTGTATATTGTTTATTGATGAAAAAATTTATCAGATGTTGCTAAAATATCAATTGATCTTTAAACAATTTATGCTTTATTAGCATAATACTTCATTGTTATTTATGCAATCCACTTAATAGAACACGTAACATTAAATATGCATGTCTGATCAAACTGTGATACGATGTAAATAAATTATCGTAAATTGGCAATCACATCTACCATATATGCTTACAAATAATCGTGTAAATCATTTTGAATATGCAATGCATTCAAATTATCCTATAAACTAAGATTGCTATCTAATATACAAATAGACAAGTTTCGTTAATTTAATGATCAAAATATAATTAAATAAGATTTTTTTTAACTTTTATTCCTAATGAAATCAAAAATATCCAATAAATTATTCGTCAGCACTTTAATAATTTCATTTACTTCCATAAAAGTTAGATTTCAAGTAAGTCGTCAACTGGAAGACACAATTTTGATAAATAAACGAACGACTTTGAGACGGGACTGGAGGGAAAAAAATATATAGAAAAACCCATCAACGCCGTTCAATGGCTAATAGATTGGACGACGAAGCTTTTGCAGATAAAAAGCTCCACCAATTCGGCACAAGATTAATGGACATGTAGGAACACAAGAAACGAAAGACGACCGTACTCTGGGTATTTAGAAGTTCGGATATACAAGAAAGTGAGCGATCACCGACGTTTTCCTCGCTTGGTTTTCGTTTTACGAGTTTGAACTCAGTTTTTCCGCTGACGATTGGTCCTCGACGGGTTTACCTTTGCGAGTTCAATGTGTCAAAATATTAAAAAAAACTTTCATAAATATTATTTAATAATAAAAGCTTTTATTTATTACTATTAAATATGTTCGTCGTTTAATTTTAGAAATAACAATTCGGTTCATAACGTTGGGAAAGTTAAACCAACGTATTTCAACAGTTGAATTCAGCTTTTTGGTAGTGCTTTGGTAGTGCAAAATTTTATTAAAATGTTTTTGTATATAAACATATATTCGTTTATATGGGGATATTTTTGGAAGCAATTTGGTTTTATGAAAATTTGCATATGCAACGCTGATTTTATGCTGAAAACTAACATCAGAGATAAAGCAGCAATGTATACGTATTCTCATATGTATGCAAATTAGAATAAATCCAAACTGTTTAGATCAGAACTTTAATTGAAGCGTGATTCTAAAGTTTTATTCGTTCATACGATAGATTATACAAGTTTAAATGTTAAATATTTAAAGATTTTCATTCTAATATATTCGTAATATAACACCATTAATTATACGCTTCAATTAAAATCTAATTAAGATGTAACATTTTGCGAAACCTTAATTAAACTCAATTAAACAATTATTCATCGAAAAAATTAATTCAGAACAAGGTTGAATACGTAATCAAATTATGAATTCGCAACAATTAACTCCCGGAAAAAAAGAGTATATAAATCGAAATTCACCGAAAAAAAATATACCCAGAAACGAAAGAATGTAACCGAAAATGACAAGCGGAGTGAACGAAAAAATAATAAATAAAACGAAAAAATAGCCACTCTCGACAAAAGTATGCCAACGGTATAATGATGGATGGTTTTTGGCCGTATTACGAGGTGCTGAACCGGATGTATTCACGCGGCGCGAAATTCGAAAGGGTTTAAAAAATGCGTCCGCGTGCCTCGCGATTGTTTTACATGATTGATTGCGAACTCAGACGGAGGCTTTCACGCTTAAAATGTTATTATATACCCTGAAAGATGGAAATATGTTGGTGGTTGTGTGTGATGTATGATTTTTTTAAATGTAAAGCACATTTTACAATAAATATTAAATGATCGATTCAATTTCTATATAAATAAAATTATCCCATGTTTGATTGGTGCTAATATTTAATTTTCATTGAGATGCGTACAATCTCGCTTCAGTAAGTTGGTTCGTTCACATTAACAAAATAAACAAGCACGTTCGAGAATAATATTTGTATATCATCGCCGATACAATTGAAAGATAATTAATGGCTCTATTCAGTTGGATTCCACTAGCAGTTGGTATCAATTATGCAATAGATGCGAAAGTAAAACAAAAGATTTTAATATCATCAATTATAATTAATTAAATGAACGGTGCCGTCAATAGATAAAAGCTATTTCACCATTAGAAAATTATCAGTCACTTTTTCTACACGAATTAATTGCACAAATTAGTTTATTGCAACGAAATAGATATTTCTTATAAAAAGCTTTCACAAAAAATAACGTTCTTAGAAACAAAAAAATAATAATCTGTTAAAAAAGTATCATAATTAAAAAGAAAACAAAATTTATTTTATAAAATAATGAAAATAATTAAGCGGTGTCTTTATGTGCCCCTTATATAAAGATAAATAATATCACAGACCACTTTTGAGAACAAGAAGGAAAAAACGTACGCAAAAGGCTTTCCCTATAAAGACGAGCGCTTTACCCAAAGGGACTCAACGGGTGCCGTTTTCTCCGGGTCCACCATAATGAACCTACATTTAAAAAGAATCCTCGTCGCGAAAAAAATAAAAATAAAACAGAAAAAGACTACCATCAACATCCTTAACCGCACTAACGACCGACCCCCAAAAAAAGTACACACCTACACTACCAACTGAGGACCACTCGAGACGATCATCATCTTCGATTGTCTGGAGATAGAGAACAGGAATTTTTCCCAGCGTGCAATCAAGTTAACTCTTCTGGAAGCCTCCAGATATACTCTTCTGGTTTGATACGCCGTCAGAACCATTATGCTAATGTCCTCGCGAACGAGGGAGCCTCCTTCAAACTGTCAAAATCTGGAATATTTGGAAAATTGAGTACTATATGATCTACCCGACGGGACAGTTTCATATGTGAAGTCTATAATTTATTTAAGAGAAAAAGCGCGTTCGAAATGTGTCAATTCGTATTGATGTCAACTCTTTGCCAATCCGTTCATTTCTGTCAAATGGATAATAGAAATTGATATTTGTGTGTATACGTTTTTGAATTTGAAGTAGGGTACTGTATAGCAACTTTGTCGTTCCGAGTAATCCAATAATCGGAATCGGGTCGTTTTTGCGTTTAATAAAGTGCGATTTGTTTGCGATATTTTCGGATTAAATTTGGCACAGTTAATATTCTCGTTCGGGATTTTCATAACTGGAAGTTTTGCACAGTACATCCGCATCCATCAAATTAATCAATTTCGAAAACAAAACGAATGCTTCGAATGCAAATTAAAAGTATTATCGTTATGGCAAAAGGACTTGTTCAATTAAATATGAAACAAAATTTGGACAGAAATCTGTTATATAATATTATTTTGACTCTTTTTATGTTTATTTTAGTTTATATTTTATCAAAAGTTTGGAAAAATAATTTTGGTAAAACTACTCCATCATACCGATGTCATATTAAAATTAGTTTAAAAATATTCAAACAGTATGAACACAAATCAAAACTGTGTAATCAATAATATAATGTATCAAATTAAATGCTCAAATAGATTTGAATATAAACAAAATATAATATTACATAGACGATTTTGAATTATCAATTCATATAAATCAAATAACCGATTATGAACATCAAAATACAAACAAGTTAATAAATAAATCGATTCGAACACTATTTAAAGCTTTCAAAACCTTTCACCTATATAAATGGCAATATTTCAGACGCATGTGCGTATACCATAAAATAAGTTACCTAAGGGCATTGTAAGAAGTCCGAAACAGATGAATACAAATCAAGCAGTGCTTGAACAACAATAATAATTGGAATCGTGAAATATTGTTCGGATTATTGGACGGATCGATTGAGTTAATTAATGGGGACTCTGCGTGGGCGGAGGCACGGAATTTGCATTTAATTTATAGTCGCGAACTTTCGTTTAATCTACGTTTTCCTTATTTGCTTCTTCTCGAGAAGACAGGAGCAAGACACAAGAAGCCTTCCATTAAATGGATTACTTCACTTCGTGGTCGTTTGCTAACTTTCGATGCGAAAGACGATATTTTGTTTGTTTGTTATAAGTTGCAGTTCGATGTTATTCAATTTTGAATTTAAAATACTCAATAATTATCTGTTGTGTTTTTTTAATGAATCGTCCGCTGTATTAATTAAGTTTGGTGGTAATATTTCGATAAAACCACAGGTCTATGTTTTGAGTAAGCTAATTGATATTCCTGAATCGGAAAATTAACAGTTTGACCTATTTCAGTTCATGTTAATTGATTCGTCATTGATGAATAGATTGACTGTTATCTGCATTATGTGCAGCCTATGTAACATTTATTGTAGGAAAAGATATTTTCGATATATTATTATATATTTTTATTGCATGTATCCATTAAGTAACGAAAAAGAGAAGGTTTGACGTATTTGAATATAAAAATTATTTTTGGCCTAATCTGACTGATTAACGCGATTTTCTGTGAACCTCATGACTTCTAGTTGAACTTTCGTAATTGAAAGTGGTCAGCGAGTTTCAATAGATTAATCTTTAATACATTAATTATATTATTATATCTAATTATTAAATGTTTTATTCGAAATCAAATAATATTATAATATACTCGTATAACATTTATAATTGTATATAAATAGTCTATAGAATATTTTTATTACTTTATTTTCACGTACTATATTTGATAATTTGCGAATTATTTTTATAAAAACGTTTTATATTGCACAATAGATTTTTATGACACCGTTCGAAATATGATGAAAAAAGGTGAATTTTATTGCATATTGAGTCGTAAAATAGACGTTACGATTTTACGCTCCCGCTGAAATAATAGATTTAATATTTGATATATTACGAAAACAATATATAATATGCATTTCCGTTTTCTGTGCTAAAATAATAAGATTACAATTCGAGTTGGGAGGGGCGCGCGGGAAACAGTCAGATTTGAAATGTAATAAGTTTTCGAGATCTTAAATTACCCGTTAGCTTTTCCGGCGAATATTATCTTTGTTCTGAGAGAAAATTTTCGTCCGAACAAACGAAGCAACGGGGAAAATTAGTGAATTTTCCACGCGTTAATCTTGTGTATTTATTTCTCGTTTGTATGACATAACTCGCGAAAATCGCTATACGCCAACTGAAACGCGCATGTTAATTAAACTCATAAGAAATTCTGTTCATACGAGCAGATAATAAGGCAACTGAATTTTAGGCATTTTCACAGATTTCCTACTTCTCAGGAATGACATTTACGGGTATATACTCATAAGAATATCATATTTAAAGTTAATTTATATTATATAAATTCAAATATATTATGAATATTGAATGAAAATAGCTCTGTATATGACGAAACAGCACGTGGCAAGACGAAAAGATGATGAATATATGTATTGCTAAAATTATAAGAACAATAAAAGTATGTGTGAATAAAAGTTTTTAAAGCTTAATATGAATGGAAAAATTTGAATATGTTGACTTTCTTTTAATCGTAAATAGATGATTATTATATAAAATTATATACCTATATACATTTTTGAAATCTTAAATGTTCGTATATCACTTGTTTGGAAATTGAACCTGTCACAGTTAACAGAAAACATTAAAATGTGTACAAACTATAAACGAACGCTTCGTGATGAAAGTCTGCGACGAATTAGTGTGAAAAAGCCTTTGTTTCAGGCCTCGTAGGTAGCGTGGCAAAGTGGAAAATCCATTATTTTCACCGAATGGTAGCAGGAAAAGTTGATTGGAAATCTGGCGACAACATACCGCAAACTGTTTGACGTCCCCCAGGTCGCTTTGTCAATTAAGCGTGCCCTGTTTGCCATTACAGTTACACACACACATAAAACATGTGCATCATGTTTGCCCATGTTATCCCCATAAAGATATACGCTATTTTCATAAAGTCAATACCGGTACTCAAAAGTTACATAGAGGCATATGGGATATAAATACAAGTTGAATAAAAAATATCTATAGAAATTTATAGCTTTTTTGTATGGATGATGAAGTAACTCGTGCGAAGCTAAATACTGAAAATATTTCATGCCAAATTTTCTTAGCCTACATAGACGAATCATATTGTTGTTATTCAGAATAAATAAAAGTACTATATATTATTATATATTCAACAGTATATATTAGAAATAAAAAAAAATGATTTATCCCAGCGTTTTTAGCTATTCGTTCATAGGTGAAACATTTTTAGTGATCATCGTGTCCCGTAAGCGAAACGAGAAGGGCGTGAAAAATGCGGTCATTTCCCGGAGTGCGTGAGCGATACACTGTGAAAAATTTGCCAACATCAATTTCAACGCCGACATCATATAGCCACGAATAAATAAACGAACGTTCGAATCACTTAAAGATGTGTCCGGACAAGCCTTCGGGCGATACTGTACCCATACATCAAGACTTTGTTCTTCAACATCAACAAATAATGCGTGATGCTTACCAATTTTTTATTATATCCAAAGGTCTTTTTCATATAAACCAGATTTCAGTTATGAAATTTTGAAATGTATAGTCAACACAGGTTTAGGTCAATACACGTACAGTCAGTCAGTCAGTCAAACTGTAACTAGTTATACACGTTGCTGATGTTGGTTAGTGTAACTATCGAATAACCCTGTTGTTGAAATGCACATGTGCCCGTTTTCGACATGGAGTACGAAGTTGTGAACCGAATCTAGTATAATGAGCTCGAGAGCACAATCGAGGTGTTTGCTGCCAAAATTTCTATGGAGAAAACAATGCCGATAATCATCGAAAAGCCCCATGGAGAAGAGAGTCACTTTCAAAACTCGGTAGTGCAAGTTTTAGCGCGTACCTAGTCTTATCATTGGATCGCGTAAATATTGGTGGGCTTTTGTGTCAACGAACTATTATAGCTCGATTGTGTGAACGTGAGTAATCGTGATTCACGCCGAACCGAATATGAAATCGAAAAAAACCATGAAAATAAATTTGAGAAATAAAAAAAAATTAAAATAACAACTGACTACATATTATAATTTTATATTATTATCGGATAGTGTTGCAGTAAAGTTTTCCATATTAAAACGGAAAAAAAATTTCATACGATATGATAACCTGTCGTCGCGAAAATTAGACTTTTAATATAACGCCACGACAATTTTTCCCACGTAACCGAAAATTTTTCGGATTTTCTTCCACGCCATGTGATCCAAAGTATTGTGTGTCCTGATTAATGGGTTTCCCATAAGAAAAGAGTCTTTATGTCGGTGTGGGCACTATTCCTGATAGTGACGCGGTCCTGTTACGTTTTTTCTTTGACCCTTTAAATCCTCGATCCCATAATAGAGACCACCCATGCGATTTATATACCGAGATATATATACGTATGTATAT
>JAOXNN020000036.1:2902011-2942883 GCA_028571205.2 Hydropsyche betteni | reverse complement strand
ATATATTCCTGTAAATACTTTTCGACGTGTGGATATATCGGGCCTATTGTTATCGGGCAACATTGGCGGTTTCATTCATTTTCCTCCATTGAATGGATGCAAATTCAGAGACGTTCTTGCAGGCGCTTTCGAGTTATATGAATCGAAGGCGCTTTTCTATGGGATATTGCGCTTTGGGGAATGTTCGTATGAAGGTCTATTGAATGCATTTGAGGAATGCTAATCATTTGGCTCGGGCGCCGTATGTGCTATTCGTTCGAGTAAAAATCGGTTCTGGTGTTTATGCGATTGTAGTTATTGGTAACAATTTAGTCGATTTGCAAAAGGATTTGATTCTATTCATTCAGTTTGTTTTGTACAAGAATGATATATTTTGTAAAATATAAAAATATTGGGAACGAAATTGAAAATTAAAGGTTTTTTTTTATAGAATGAACGCTAAGCTTCTCTTACATCCGATTTCCAATCGACGAAGTGGCTCTCGAATTTTTTTATTTTCGTGTAATCGCCTGGAATAAAACCCGTTCGGAAAATTCTTATTAAAAAAAAGCATCATTTGAAATATATAAAAAACAGTATTTCTTTGAAAAAAATTTTTGCGTGGTAGCAAGTTTTCGTACATTTCCCGAGTGTATATTTAAAGTGGTACAGCCCTCAGAGCAGTGGTTATGCAAATAAATGGAGAAACGTATTTTACGAAAAAAAAAAACTTTTCATATTGTTTACTCTTTGCTCGAGCTTTCCACTCTTCAATATTTTTTCAGCTTTCAGCCGTCATTATTTCAATATTGTGTAGATTAATGAAAAATATTTAATGTGTTTCCTATTTTCAAAATAATTGTGGTTTTCGTGAAAATACATACCCATCAAGCAATAAAATACGATTCTGAGTCAATAAATATTTTCTTTTGAATTATTTTTCTAAAAATGATTTATGAATAAAGTTTATTTAAATCATACAGGTTGAACTAATGTTATATTAGATTAAATTTGATTTCGACGAACTTTTTCACCTTGGTAGGGCTAAGTTCCTAGTTCTTTTTTTTATCTCACAAAATATATTCACGAGAGGCCGCAAACTTCACAACTCAAATGAAGTATTCAGTGGAATCCTGTGAGTGCGCATGTACCTTTCATTGATATTTCAAAAAACTTTTGAAATTTTAAAATTTTTGCAAATTTCACTATATTGTGAAATTTTATTTTAAATTTATTATTTTAGAGGACGTTTTAAAAAAGTTGAAAATAAATATCACATATTGTGAAAATATACGACTGATGAAATAAGTTTTGACTGTAAAAATAACCATGTTCTTATCGACAAAACGATATATTACTTTTTTTATTTAAACATGATAAATTTTAATTAGTATAAATTTAAAGTAATAACTATCAATTTTACTATGACAGGAATAGATAGAAAAAGTTTACTACCTACTTTTATGTGCACGAACATTTTTACTTTCCTGAAGAATGTGTGCTGAGGTGAACACTTCTAACATTTCCTTTTCTCTTTCCTAGTGAGGAAATAGGTTACGCGAATACGATACTCAATAATTAGGTTCATTTTACTAATGGAGTACATTACATCAGTTTCTTCATAAAATAAATAATTCATTGATATTAAAATATGTATCATAAAAATGTAATTTATAGCAAAAAGCTTTTGAATCACAACACGACTTTGTATATTTCCGGCATTATAAATCACAAGTGCAAGTTGTCACAACATTGTGAACTTTTTTTTTCTGCCCCAGATATAGAAAAGGCGGGCCTCTGTGTACACAAGACGTATTTGCATCCTCGGGGCATTATTCTTTTCGCTTCGGCCAGATTTATTGCGGAAAACCTGTCCGGATAGCCTTTAACATTTCAATTACAAGAGTTCCACTACGTTGAACTTTTTTTTCACCTCCCCAACCCTGAAAGGAATGGTTCGCGTACTTCGACCGCCCGAAGAAAACATAATAAATAGCGACCGCTTTGACGATGACTACGGCCGCAAACTTTTGCCTCGTTTGTGAATTGAGGAAAAAAAGAATGTCGGAGCGAGAGAAAGAAAATACAATCTTTTTAACGGGGGTTTCCCTCTAGTTTTACTTAAGTTTTTTTTCGCGTCATAAAAACGCGTCGAGTTTGAATTTCGGGCATGTTTTCGCGGTCGTGCAAAAGCACGTGGAAATCTCGACGAAATTTCCGAAACGGCGACAGCAAAAAAGCTCGGCGAAGTTTGCTCAACTCATTTGTACGGAATAAGGTTCGGCTTGAATATTTCACAAGATAAGATTGTGTTATAAAAAAGAAGAAACGGGTGTGTCTTAATTAGAATGCATGTTCTAAGTTCGGCAAAATGAGAGACATCGGTATTGACGCTGTGCGAGTAGGTAAAATTTCATTGTGGATTTCACTGAAAAGTTTTCGAATAAAGTGCTTGTTATTTTATGAGAATAATTTACGTAATACAAAGATTGTCGGGAAAAAAATGTTTTCATGCTACGCCTCGTTAAAAGTTTTTCAGTTGTTCTTTGAAAATTTTATCGATACAATTTTTATAAAAGGGAACAAGAATACCATTATTTAAAGATTGTAAAGTTACAAACTAGATTTTCCAATATTGATATCGTACAATAAAGATGTGAGAAAACTTTTTTGTAATCGAAGTCTGTATATTAAAATTGGTTTGAAAATACTTGATTAAATTTAGATTTAAATTATTGAACATGTAATTTAGCTGAGCTTTTAAAATTTTGTATTGAATAAAATTTCTTATGTTAGCGGAAGTTTATTAAAATTGAAAATTTAGATAATGTATAAACGAAAGCTGTTATGTAAAACCCGATAGAATATTCTAGAAGATGGGCGCGCATTTATATTATATCTGCAATAGTATTGCGAATTTTGTATGCAATATTCACAGCGATTCGAACCATTTTGGAGCTGTCGTTTGGAAAGCAACAGCAAATGGATCGAGTTTTCTGCTTTTGACTCGATAGAAGAAAATTTATACGATAGCTCATTTTAAACGATTCAGCGAAGTCAATTGCATCCTAAGCAAAAATATTTCGAGTACAAGACGATAAACAATATTAAAAAAAACAATAGGAAAATAAATTTTCTCTCAAATCTTTATATGTGTAATATAATAAAAATTAATATGAAATTCTTTATTTGTTAAAAATTTTTAATATAATTGATAGTAATTTTATCAAACATTAGATGTTCTAAAATTAAACTGACATTGTAAACAATTGATTTTACTCCAGTGAGGGAAACGAGGAAATCTGATCTGAAACGATCTGAAATTATTGGTTGGATTGAATCGGAAACTTGGTTTTCCCAAGTTTCGCAAAGATGTGGTCGCGTTAGTTGGTTAGTGGATTTAACTTACGATCTAGATGGTGCTCTTTGCATAGCGAAGATTTTCACATCGTTCATAGTTTTCCTGATAGTGTTTTCCGCAGAACGAAAACATGAAGAGATGGGTACGTTGTAGGTGGCTTGCGAACCAAAAGCTCGCTTTTGTTTATTTACCGATAGACAAAGGATTGGGAGGTGCTTGTTTTGACGGAACTTTCGATGCTGTTCGGAAAGTGGAAAGCCACTCCTACAATACAAATTCATTCCACGATAAAGTTATATAATATAATAGTTAATCAACTTTGATAATAAATTCACAAAATTAGGCAGCCAAAATAATTATATTTATTTTACTATATATGTAGTAGTATATGTTTTTAACTGTATAAATAATTAAGATAAAACGTTTATTTCATATCTTAAGTCGTATAAAAATTGCGAGCGTATGAAAAATCTCATTACACCTAAAAACAACAAGAATATTATAAAATTGATCTTCGAACCTTATATGTACTAAAATATTAAGCAGCTTCTTTGAAGTTTTCCTTTGTTTCCTGAAAATCTGAGACACATACAAGCACTTCCATATTATCGGGAGTCAGCAAGTAGAGCAAAGCTGTAGTCGATTATCATATACGTACAACGCCGGTCTTGACCTCCATATAAATAATATGTTTGGGTCGGGCTATTTTGCTGAAAAAAATGTGTTGAAAATGCTCGTCAAGTGCACTGGAGCGTTTCTCAGAAGGCACCGCCTTACCGTTCTGGTTTAAGTGTGGTCCATTATTACTAACGGGCCAAAAACCCATGAAAGATTTTTACTGTAAGACGCGTAAGAAAGGAAAGTTTCTAGCCGCAGAATGCGTAATGTTTTGAGGAAGAACTGCTTTCAAATTCGCACTGAATGTTGTGAAATGATTTCTAAGTAATACTGCTGCTCTATGCGAAAGTCTTTCAGAACTGTGGCGCCATGTATGTTAGTATAACATTAAACTCTTCTGATTCACTGTCGGTGCATTCGTTCTATTTATGTTCCTGAAACTTTGAAATACTATAATTTCAACAAATATAATAAAATTGAAAAGTTGAATGTGCGAGAATATGAAAATTTTGACATACATTTCGAAAATGAAGATTTTTAACATACATCATGGCATTAGTACAACTTTTTAATATTTGAAAAACTTCAATCTTTTTTTTCAGAGGTTGTCAACTAGTTATCTAATTATAAAGTGAGAAACGTTTGTGGGGAGGATTATGCTGAGAATCTAAGAGCACAATTCGAACGTGTTATTTATTTGTTCAAAGTAATAAAACAAATATTTTCTTTAAAAACCTTAACGGAAGTCGGTAGTTTTCTTTAAGCATAAGGCCACGGGCCATCTTTGTGACTTTGATGTTTGAGCCGCATTATCCCTTAGAAAATCAACAACCTCGAATGATTTCCCTAAGGGATTGGGTAAACATTTTACTCACGCGGACGACTTCTGAATCGAAGACGGGCGTCGTCCTAAAATAATTTGTCAAAGGGGAAATATTATCAGAGAAAAAAGAGCCCTAAAAATAAGATCATCTTTCGTTGTGTGCAGAAGGAGTATTGAATAATTTAATATAATAAACTAGGGGAAAGAAAATATACGCCAAACATCTACTCCGATATAGTGAAAACGTCAACGATTTAAACTCGATCCTTTCCCTTTATATTTATTTTCTTTCAGACGGCTAATGGCTTCAGAGTTTTCTATCTATCTCGAAAGTAAACCGAAAACGCAAGAATAAAACGAAAAAAGCTTTCAAAGTAGAACTCATTATTTGCGACGCTTTCCAAAAAAAAAAAAATAAATAAGAAACTGAAACCAAACCTTGTTTGTGTAGTATAACTCTTGCCGATAATGAAGTTTATATCAGTCTCAGGAAATTATCATGCTAAATAGAAATATCCTCTTCAAAATACGAGCACTTTACCGATAATTACATCATTATACAACCACAAATTAAATTTTGATTTTAATTAATCGCACTTTCAACACTATTATAATTTCGTTCGCATCACCAAGATAACTATCATATACGTATATTCTAATAATTCATTGCCACAATTGACATGGTAAAAACGAACGAAAATTTCCGACAAAACACACACACACACACACACACACACTCTAACTAAAAATATCCCCATCAATTAAGCGGACAAAATTGAAAACACGTTTCCGTAATTACATATCGCACCCGCTAATTACGACACCCGATACCGAGGGGAAAGGCTCGGACGCGTCATTTGAATAATGACGCCTCTGCGGGACGGATGCGAAATTAATTCGCGCAGATGTTGGCGAAGTGCGGAAACCTTCGTCAACGGGATACCGTCCGGCGGCTTCTATGGGGGTGCTTATGGGGGGGGGAAAACTCGGAAAAGTCGCGGAAAGACTTTGGCTATCTGCGTATCTGCGTTTACGATGCAGCACAATAAGGTTCGAGATGGAATCGCCGCTGTTAAGGCGGGAATGTGTTGTGATTGCGTCGAGTTCGGGGCTGCGTTTGAACGAATCTGGGAGGTTTGTGTTTGTTTTGGGGGTTGGCCGGCTTCAATTTGGGATTAAATAGGGAAATGTTGAACGAATTGAATCATTGTATGCGACGTGTATAATATTGAGTGCGAAGATGTATTTTGGAATTCTTTATTCATAACGTATTACTATTATTATATACTCGATACTTTTCGAGTATATAATACTTTTGACCGTTTATAATTAGTAAAAAAATATTTTAACTTAAATTGAACTCGATTTACGACGGAGATCCATTCTTGAACTTTGGTCGTAAGTCGAATCCATACAAAAAAAATTGATTTTATTTATATAAAAATTTTAATTTCTAACCCGTATCCTGCCACGATTAATATAATAATAATATAAAAATATTTTACCAAATTTATTTTTCATAGGTTTTTCAGCGCAAAAAATGTTCACATTTTTCCGAACACACAATTTCCCTAAAAGAACTAAAAAAAAATCTAACAGATAATGAATTAATACAATAATTCCAACGAGCTCATTTTTTCCCGAAATGTACTGACCATAGGTGACGACAGCTCGTGATTTAGTATGTAGTTTTTGAAAAATAATATAATTTTTTTTTGGTCATAAGTGCGAACCGTAGTAAGTCGGACCATCATAATCGAGAACTACTATATATCTATGGATTGGTTTTATCTATACAACAGCTGAAGCCCGTTTTTTATTTTTTAAATCGATATTTTTATAGAATATGTTTTTGGTGTGCAGATTAAAAATTAAAATTAATTATGATATCTCACAAAATCAAACTTATCAATAAATATTTTCATTATTATCAAAATCCTATTTTCCGATATTGAATATTTCAAATCGATAAACGTAAAGTTAAAAGAAATTATCGAGAATTCAAATTATCAAGAAAATTTTTGAATAATTTCATAAACTCCCGTCACAAAAATACGAAATCTGCAAGTAACGCTCCCGTCACACAAAGACAGAACAATTATTCACCCACTCAAACAATCCAACCTAGAATAAATCAACCTTCAAAAACTATCACATAACCAACCAACAAACCAGCCCCCCTCCCACCACCCACCTAAACAAAACACCCCCGTCAATCCTCAGTCATCGAACTCCCCAAAGCCAAAGGTTGGGCGCGGCTGGCCGCCGTTCGATCCAGAAATATTTCATGAAGCTTTCGAATGCCATCCCCCAGTGGTAATGGAGCGACCGTGTTGGCCCTACTCGCGCGAACATATTAAACCCATTTTGAATCCCGCAAGTGAAATGCGACTGAAATATTTGCACCCGGATCGTACGTGACGCACGCTCCATATCCAGGTGTTTCCAAGCGTGGTGCAGCGTCGGGTCCGATTTTCGTGCATTCGCGTTGTATGGGGTGTGGGTGGGTTTTCGTGCAGAGATGTGCTAAAAATTATTTGCGTGTTTGCTATGTGGGAGTGCTCGAGGAGTTGGGATTGCTAGACGTGATGGTGCGCCAGATACGGGAATTGGGATTTGTTTGAAAAGTTTTTCGATGGTGCGCTTGTTGGATTCGCGTCGTTTAGTTTTGAGTTTTCTTGAGTGTGTGTATGTGTCTTGAATATGTGTATAATATTTTGAATTGAAATTAAAATTAGACATCAGTGGCGGATCGAGTCAAGTGGAGGCCTTAAATGGTAAAAAATATTCGGGGCCTTTCCCTTCTGATATTATTTATTCCACAATTTTAAAATATCAAAAATATAAGAGGTTTGAAAATAATTACTTGAAAATTTTATGAAGGAGAACGAATGCTTATTTAAAAAGAATAACGCCACGGGTGAATTTTTTTTTGTTTTTTCGTGGATATCATAAGATACCAGTGGTGTATATTCTGAGGTCTACTATAATATTTATTCGAGTCCACCAAATTCTAAATAATTCTCACTGTAAAATTAAATAAGACAAATTTAAATTATTTTTTTCATTAATTCCAACAATCGTTCTAAAAAAAATTATTTAATTTGTAATACTCAAATTGGCATCGCAGGGAAAAAAATCTGTTTTTCATTGATACATCATATGATCTATAATATATAAAAAAACAGTGAAAATTTCCGAAAACAGAATTATTTAATCTAAGTACTGAGATTTTTTTTTTTGCTTTCATTGTCAGTTGATCGTAATTGATAAAATATTGTAAATAATCCGGGGCCCATTGTTAGCATTTCGATAAACGGCTGCTTAGTTCTCATACCGTTAAACCCGCCACTGTTAAAAATGTAAACATTCACTCAATAAAATTAATTAACTCCTAAGAAATATAACGTGTATAAATATAATACCAAACTCGAACAATATAATTAACCGACACTAATATTGAACGAAATTTGTAATTAAACACGAAATATTCGTTGAACGAAAACGAAATCGCAAACTTTCGCTACGGCCGAAACTTTCGTTGCGAGTTATTCAACTAATTTGTTTAGTTTGAGACGGTTAAATATTTGCATTGTTCTGCGGTGATGTATTATGGATTTTCTAACAGCATCCGCGAAAACATACACTTTCGTAAACGAACGAATTCGCGACGTTATTCCCCTTAATATTCATACCGTCCACAATTAATAATGTTTGCAAGATGGCTACGTAAACAGCTTCCATACCCCTCGCACATATATTAGATGTTATGAATCAAACATGATACATTTGAAGAGATATCTTATAACGTGCTCATAAAGATTTCATATGTACGCACACTTTGATATTCTAGATACAAATAGTGAGAATGAGAGTGTCGAAATAACGAGTTACGTATTTTATTGGGATTCATGTTTCTATCTAGGTTTTAAGATGTATCAATTCTGTGTATTCTAAATTAGTTTGTGAAATCGGTCGTGAGATGAATATGAATCGATTTAGCAAGTTGTAACTATTTGTTGAATTGATAAGTGCATTAGACGCATTGCTTTCGAAACACTGCAAGATTGCATTGCCGTTTCTGGTCTGTTACGTGATTCTGTTCAACACGATGACGTGACTGTAAATGTTTCAGACATTGTGTCTCTTAAACTTGCACGAACTATCAGGTAAACTATCAAAGTAATCTCCTTTACTATATCAAACTGACAACTATAAATAATATATGCACAATAAAAAAATCGTTCATGTGTATTCTTATTTTCCATATCGAAAATTCATAATGAAAAAATACGTATTTATTTTATTGAGATAAATGAATTGAAATCAATGTTCTGAAAAATATATTCGAATGAACTGAACTCATAGATCAATCCTCGATACTTACTCAATCACGTCCGATTCAGAGCCGCTGTTTCCTGTAACATCTACGCATGAAATATTCATAATGCCGAATCGCACGCGCTTCCCACCGAAATATATTTATTATACGTAAACGGGAAGCTAATTTATTTGAAGAGCGACCCAATATAATTCGTTCTTTCCGAAAAGTTTAGGCGTGACCCAGTTACTGGATTCCTAAACTTGTATACTCTCCCCTTCGCTCCCAAGCAGGAGGCGAATATTAAAACCGCAAAACCGGCGTTTAATTGCCGAAAATGTTAAACCTTTTTAGCCGTAAATGCTTGGTGGAATTGAATAACGTCCTACGACTTAATTTCCGTCGCAAAATAAACAAAAACTGCGTTGAAATAGCAACGGGACGCCGTTCTGTACCTTCCTGGGAAAGTCTGCACATTCGGCTATACGCAGATTAAACGAAATAAATTTTAGCTTGATTTAAACGCTCGAAATTTACTTAAATTTGTGTTTAGTCGCTTGTACATGATTCTGACGAAAAATTGAAATTTTATTGCGGTTAGGCGTCTCAGATGTGAAGCGTGGGCGAATAGGTTGTGCTGGAATTAAATTATTTTCCATCACATATGTATGTGCCGGAAGTGAATGAACCGATTTCATTTCGGGCGCTCGATTGTTTTTTTTAAACAAGAGTGTTGCTTATCCCTTTGTGACATTTTTATTTGACGTTCTCTTTTACGGAGTTTTCACATACAGGTCAGTTTTTAAACGAGAATCGAATCTCAAAGGAAATCAAGAGTTTTCAGTTGTGTGAGTATATGTATGTACATATGGATGGACAAAAAACAATATAGGCTAAATAAAAAGAGTGTATTATATATGTTAAGTATTTTTTTTAAATTAAACTAGAAGTAAAGAGAAAATTTCTTGTTGACGGCATAATTATATTTAATACAACCAATATTTCAAAATGAAAAACTCAATTGAGTCAATTAGTCGACAATAATCATCATTATTGACTCATTAAATTAATTAGTGCTTTTTCCGATTCTCATTTGCGAAAGTCATTAATATAATTAACGAAATAACACAATCGAACACACTGCAATTAGCGAAAGTCACCGTCGTTTAAAACGTGCAAACACGAAAAAACGACGGAGACAACTATACGACCGCGAGTTTTGAATTACTTCGCAAATTGCAAGGAGAGATTGCCGGGTCACCTTCCACCGGGAGAGTCATAAATATTTTTACGATTCAATTAAGCACGGAAATGGCGGCCAGGTGTTTTCGTCGCCTAATTGGCATTTCGAAGCGCTCAAGGTACCGAAGATGGCCGTTCCGCTGATGCCCCGATGTTCTTTTGGGTGTCGTGTTCGAAAAATAAATAAACGAAAGGTCCTAGCACGTCCCGAGAAAAAATCCCTAAGGAAATTCTTGCACGTATTTTATTATGGGTGGTGGAATCGGTTTTTTTTCCCTCGTAGACCGAATATCAATAATCGCTTCGGGACATTTTAATTTCCTACGTAGGAAGATTATGCTTGTAAAATATCCGAAACGACAATCATATAAGTTTGATTTAATAAATATAATTATATTTTTATTTGAAATCTCAATAAATCTTTGAATAAATTCGAAACAAATTAATTAATCCGCCTGAATAATATAAAACAAGATATTAAAATAGAATTTGAAATATGAACGTACACAAAATTTGAATATTTTCAAGCGCGTGAATAAAAAGAAATGGGAATTCCGTTGGAAATTTATTTTATCAGCGAAATTCAGTTTCGTTTGAGTGCAATAATGTTGCCATAATAAAATAGCGCGTATGTGCAAAAGCGACGTAGGCTCGTACCCGAGAGCAGAGCGCGCGCAAAATTAATAAAATCGCGCTGCGAGACGAAACTTTTCAGAGAGCGAGAGTAAATTTAATTTAATATCGTTTTATAATGTACTTTCAATGCTTAGTCATCCCGGGGCCGCTCGAGTCGTATTATTAATTATTATCAACGCGGGGCACATTTCGAGCCAGAAGAGCGGCCGATGATACGAAGCAAAAGGGACAAGAGGTCCTTTCCTTTCAAGTCTCCAGAGATGAGATAAGAGCAACATCACCATCAGAAGAAAAGAACGACAGAATGACAAAACGCTCAAAGTGACCGGAGGAAATTTCCGTACCGGAATATTGAAAAGATGCCCAAGCTCGAGATCCGAAGCTCGATTAATACCGGAATTTTTTTATTATATATCGATTGATCGTTTCGGCGGGATCTTCCCGGTGTTTTCTTGCGTCTATTTACATGTGGCGTTCTCGTTGTGAAATCTGCTTGGTATCTAATCTCATTAACATTATATGACCGCAAGGATTTCGAGGGATGCGTACCCTGGGCACTTAGCTTAAGTGATGGTATACCCTAGCTAACAATCCAACTCGCTCAATATTGCCGACAACCTTCCGACAAGCGCATTTGCAACGATCAACTTCGGACCATCGTTTATAGTATTAATAGAAATTAATCAAATTGCTCAATTTTAAATTGTCAGAAACGCGAAGTGGTTTGATCAATTATAAACAACAGATAGAAATAAAAATTCATTTAAGGTGAATCGATAGTTCGTCATTGTCGTATGTAATACAAATATATTCAATGTTATATTCATATACAATCGTTTCAAGATATTATTTTGAAAACACTGGGGTGTCCTCATTCCAGTAAAAATAGAAAAAAACGATCCATGTCGACTCCGGCGTAATATTAAATATTAAAATTTCATCATACGCACATTCCTTGAAAACTGAATAAACCGAAGGAGTTTTCCCTTATTGTTTCGCTCGCCGGCAGCGGAGGTGAGAAATATAATAATAAAGTAGCGAAAACGAAATAAAAGTAATGAATGAAAAAAAACAACGGGCATTCCGTGGAAAGTCGCGTGCGTGAATCATCCTAGATTTCGCGCCGCGTGAAAAAGGGACGCGTTTTGCATGTTGACGTTTAAAAACGGCCCAGCGAGCGACGAAAAACGCGACTTTTCCTTCTGAGGCGAAAGCGGAAAAAATAAAGAAAGTGGGAAAAAAATCGCAAACCGGAATGAAAAAATAAAATAGCTTCTTTCAGATTTTGAGCGGCAAACGAGACGAGGAGACGTTCGAGTCCCGCGAGCATTCGGCATTACGCGTTTGGAAAATTCCCTTTGCCGTAATTTTTTCATACCCATTTTATTTTATTTGTATTTAGGTGGCGAAATGCGAAAAAAAAGAAATCGAGTGGTTGTTTTTTTTTCGCGTATATATAAAAAAAAAAACGAGTAAAAGACGATTTTTCGACGCGTTCGTTTTCTCATTTGCGAAATAGGAAATGTATTGCGGTCGATTCAATTGACGACGAGTTTTGGCCGATATGACGAGGACCTTCGAATTTATATATCTTCGTCCCGAATCCCCGGGGAACCTTTTTCTAAGGAGCTTACCGGGAGCAGCCAAGACCCAAACACGAAGGAGGCGAAAGCTGAATATAATTGGCTATTTTGATAAGGGATTATATCGGGCCCTTCGTCTTGTTCGAACTCTGACTGACCCGTAATCGCACGTTAAAAACACTCAAAGAGCAACGACATAATATTCAAGATCTCTAAGAACGATGTTATTTCGATGTGTTTCCAAGATTTGGTTAAGGACAGAACGTTCCATGGTCGTCGTCGTCATCCAATTTTTGTAAGGAAATGGAGTTGTCGTTGTTTCACTTAAAAATTCTGCACGATGCCGAGCAAAGTGTCCGATTTAATTAAAAGTCGTTCCGGTTATTTCGCTGAAAGTTCCACTCGCTAATTCGATTCAGGAATTCTGCGGATTCGCCTTTTAGCTTCTGTCTCTGAGCTGTGTCTCAGTCGTCTAGTTGTTTAAACTTGTCGTTGTCGTGGGTTAGAATTGTAGAAACTTTGAAGAACACGTACATAATGTCTTCATCTTGTCAAAAAAATATCTGCAAAATTTCGCAAATTATCAAAGCGATAAAAAATTTGTTTGATGCGAAAATTTTTAGTTTGTTTGTTTGACTGGGTGCAGGTATGATATCATCGCTTTGAAACGTGTTTTTTTTTTCGAAAGTTCATGTTAAAATAGTAGCTAAAATAAATATTTACAATAGAGTATTTGTAAACAACCTAAATTTTCAATATAAACGAATAAACCGAATATTACATAAAAAGTATCTATAAAATAAACGGAGAGTTAATACAAATTGAGTCGATCGAATTTGTGATAACATCATAAAAAAGAATATAGCGTTTTTATTACAAAACAGTATTTTTTTCATATACTGAAAAACTATCCGAAAATAATCCAAATATCACATGACAAGTTCTCATATATTATTTAAAAAATATTCGATGTTATGAAAATAAATATTTCGATCCAAAATAGCCATATTAAATCATCAAATTTTCTTGTACGCCAATTAAAACTTAAGCATTTTTCAAAATCCCATAAAGCCTCGAAGTGCTTTAAATTCGTTAACGTCGAGAGCCAACACATAAAAAATCCACATATCGCCAAATAATCCAGGATGCACGCGGACATTTTATTCATATTTTATATTCGATACATTCGAAACGTCGAAATCCCGCCGGGATTATCGTTTCGGGCGCTTTCCTTTGTTGAGTCAACATTTAAACCGACGAACGTACAGGACGCCCCAAAAAAGTACGCGGTTACAAAATAAACTCAATAATAAATAAAATAAACGCGGCTTTTTTTCCATTTTCCATCTGAAAATCGGTTTTCTGCGGTGGCGTCTAACGAGGGTCGACCCTTCCGACTTGCGAAAATTCGCGATCTACACGAGAACGCTTCGCAAATAATATTTTTTAATACATACAGATCGTCTGATTTAAAAATAAATTAAGCGCATCGTATAAATACATACATATCATATAGTATTTAATGAAAATTATAAAAAAATCTATAGAAAATGTATGAAAATTCCATCTTGTATTATAATACAAATAGGCGAATTGAGATACAATAAGACGATTTATCAAACAATCTGAATCTGACATTTGAAAATCGTACAATCCATATCCATGTCTTGGGTCAACATTTCGTCGCAGGTTTTCGGTTCTAACCCCGTTGTCCGGATCGGGGTTAAAACCGAAAATAAACTTTGTTCGGTCGAACTTCCATAATCCATTCATCCCGACGGGCGGTCTCCCTGCACACCCACACGTAGACTCATACCTCAGTATATGTGTATATAAATATATATTTTGCCATTGACGTTTCGGCAAATTTAATTTGGGATGGGTGACATACGTAAAACGCGTTAGATTTCGCCGTATTCGGATGCGAGTTCAATTTGCATGAGTTAAAAGTGGCTATGCGATACGTTTCATGTCGAAGAAATTCGTTATGGGTGCGGTTGTTTGGTATATGTAATGTGTGTTGAATATTTTGTGTTTTCTTGTAGATATTCAAATGATAGTAATAGAATCGGGCTCGGTATGGTAAATTATTCAGTGGGTTTTTCTTTTTATTCTATCTGAAAATTTCAGGTGACATTGAACAGTTTAAAGAGATTCAATTTGAAGGTATTTCGTTTCTGAATTTAATTTATTACGTAATAAATAATAAAATCACGATGATGTAGCGAAATTGACGTTAATTCGATCCGTAAGAAAAAAAACACTTGATATAATATAATAGTCGATGAGTGATCGTCAAGAGCAATTTGAAGATTCATCGAAACGTGAAAAGACAAATATGAATAGAAGTGTATTAAAATGGGGCGAGGTAAGTTTCATGTGTTAACATTATATTTGTTCGAAAAATAAATAATTCATTATCGAAAACCGTTAGTTTTTTCTAAATTTAGGTCAACACCGTCAGCTTGAAACAGCGTTCGATCGCAAAATTTAACATGTTTAACTTTAAATCATACAAGTGTACTAGTAGTATTAGAGAATAATATGTTGACAAAACTAGAACAAACCCAAATACGAAATAGTCGAAAAGTTAAATTTAATTGACAGTGCTAAGCGAATAGTAAATTTAACTGTTGCAAAACTTAAACTCGACATCGGGATATATTGAAAACTTCATATTCGCGAGTCCCTTCACTCAAATTAATCCCGAAATTTCCATATAGCTCACAGCACATATACTTTTCCTTATTTTATATGCAAATTCCAAATGTATCGATATGTTCGGTTTAGCAATTGAATAAAATCAACATAGTTTTCATTTTATTTTTTCCGGGACGTCGAACAACGTTTAGATTTACATTCGCACTTAAGTATATTATCTCTACGTGATGCTAGAGATACGAATCGTATCTATATATCGTTTAATGCCGAATACACAAGAGAAAATAAAGAGGAGGTATCGAAAAAAATATAAGAAAAGAGTTTGTGTTTTTCCGCAGAAGGAAAATGCCAGTGGCGTGTGCGTAAAATACGATACGCTCGAAATAATTCTACCACATTTTGAGTTCGCACGCATACATCCTGAAACATATATAATCTCATTAATATTATATTATAAATTTAAATTCTTAAATTATTAATCGATAACTTATTGAAATATCTGATAATTTTTTCATTCAATTTATCATTCCTGTGATAATTTTCACATTACGTTGAGATTTTTTTCGTTTTTTAATTTCATTTAAGAAGACTCAATACTTTTATTAAATGTTATTGTACTTGTGTATAAAAATCAGATTTTTATAGTTTATTTCGAAAAAAGGTTTCATGATATTCAGCAGTAATGCTAAAAATACTTTTGAAAAAGTACATACTTATTTTCGCAACGCTATAACGAAATCTATTATTAAAAGTCGTTAAAGTACATAATACTGATTCGACACACAATTGTTTAAATTTTTTTATTCAAAGAAAAAATTGTAAATTGGATAAATTACCCACTTTGAGCTCGCTGAGCACGTCCGCGTAAAATAACGTTTCTCGGTCGCGTTGGGAAATTCGCTTCGCATGTTTATTGCTAGACTTCGGTTTGTTTCGATTAAAGTTTCCACGAGTTGCGAAAGGACGCAGCCGATACAAAAGCCATTCGAAAAGATGAATTTCGCCATTTCGCACTCGAATTTTTCAGAGTATACGCGGTTGTCGATGAAATCGTTCGGGCGACGTAAAATTTTACGTCCGCCGCCTTGAAATGCAGTTTCGATCCGTATCTCGCCAGTTATAAAAGATATGATATTTTATATCGACGCTGTTTTGGTACTCGATCGAAAATAAATATAAAACGGCGGGTTTTTATACCGATTACATTGTAGAGATGATTGTGTTTGTTGTAAAAGAATTGTTTTTGATAAGAGCGCGGCCGAATTGGGTCAAAAGGAAGTGCCATATCAATTGCATTGTTAAGTTTATTTGAAGCATGCTAAATAACCGAAATTATCGTGAATTTTCAAGATTATTATTTTGTATTATTGTTACATGTGCAATCTATTATTTTCCTTAAATTTGTGTTGTCATTGATTGGTAGTATCTAGAGCCAGGTCGAATTGCCACATACATAGGAACGTGCATGATTCATATAAAAAACCTAAGCATATTCATAGAAACAATTTCACCTGAAAATTCCATCGATGAAATTTCCATATCAAAATCGTAAATACATTGAAAGAACATTCATATATAATTGCCTTTAAATATCGTTCATATATGTGGATACAATTTTGCCATAAAGTAAACCAGAAAAATATAAGATTGAAAGCCTCAGTTTAATATGAAAATATAATATTCAAGTTTTTGAAATATCCTAAAAATATTTAAAAATAAGCAGCACGCGTTTTTTACGAAAAAGTTAATTGTAAAGCTGATCATTTGAATAAGGACGTAAGTGCCCATATTTAAGATACAATGGTTTTCATCAAGAAATTCACATAGTAAAAAATTCGCATATAACCAGTACAAGTTCGTTGTTGATATACAATACTGAAAACCGATTTTGGGAACTTGAACCATTATTTTAAAACATGAGCGTTGTCATATAATACATATTTCTAGCATAAAACCAATTTTGGATTTTTTGGCACATACGCTCTTATTTATATTTGGTATCCATTTTTATTGAACAAAAGATTTTCGATGCAACTATGTTTCAGATTGAACTGAATTTTTTTAACCCGAGTTAGATTAGTAAACGTTAGGTTAGGTTAGGTTAGGTTAAGTTAGATTAGTTAACGTTAGGTTAGGTTAGGTTAGGTTAAGTTAGATTAGTTAACGTTAGGTTAGGTTAGGTTAGGCTAAGTTAGATTAGGTTAGGTTAGAGACTTTATTTAACAGTCAGTGGCGGCTCGTGAAAATTTGTAGTGGATGGGTTGCAGCAATGAAAATGAAAACAGTACGTATGTTATCGTGTACAAAATACGAAAACGTCATCATCAATAAATACAAGAATCAAAATATGTATTGTATTTAAAAATCTGTACGAGACGAATATAGGAATTAAAAAAATAACAAAACATATATTTTATACAGGGAGGGCTACAGCCCCGCAGCCCTCTAGCACGAGCCGTCACTGCATCAACACCTAAGGCACCAATGGATTAGGCAGGGTTTAAAAAAAAAATCCAGTTCAACCTACAACCTATTAACACCAACTTCATTTTTATCCAAAACACCATCGCAAAAAATACGCACACGCACAATTGATCACCAACTCACAACCATCATCCTACCAAACCCAAAACCAATCCAACAACCAAATCCAAAAAACCCACACAACAAAAAAAAACCGCTCACCTCGATCGGCGATCGTTTCGACAAGCAGCGCAGGTGGCGCCTCCGCGCGGGAAAAAGCAGCGCGCTCGCGGGCGCGTTATGGCCAAAAGCGGCCAGTGCGTCTGCGGCGTCGGTGCGGCGCGGAGCGGCGTCGCGGCGCCCGCTGCCGCCCATGGCTCGCATGCGGGACACAGGATGACCGGGACCGTGTTGTAGACGGGCCCGGGACTGCGGGTCGCCTTTCGGGACGCCTTTCGGGACGCTCGGGCCGAGTCCGAGGGGGAGCGAGTTTCGCGCGTTTCAAGTAAGTCGTTTTTTGAACTTTTCGCGGTTTTTTGACGTTGGGATTTAAATGTTTCGAAGTTGGTTCGGTGCGATGGGTTTTTTTTGTGTTTGTATAGTGAATATGTCGGGGTTGAATGTTTTGTTGTAGTTTTCGTTCTGTTTTGGAAAAGGATGTTTCGGTTGGAGATTAGGAATCGACGGCGGATCTGTCATTTTATAATTACTGACGATGTAAATTATTTTTATTTTATAATATAAAAAATCTTAAAAATATATTTTTTTTAATATTTTAAAAGATCAACTGATTTGATTTACATTGGTTTTGTTTATTTTTTTCATTCGTTACTGATTTTAACATAATTTGATATTACTCAAATATATCACTCTTTTTTAAATTGAACTTTAAACATTAACCTTAAATACTAAAATCTCAATAAATTCAAAATACAATTTTTCTTTATATATTAAACTCGATTGAACATCTTCGTATAGGTACTTTTTCCCGGTGGATGGTTCGATCGATTAATGTCTCAATGAAGACCGTTTCGAAAAGCAATTAGTGAGCCCTCCGTATGACTCCCCGGAATCGGTTCGAATGTAATTTTAACTTTTTCATTAAATTCCAATTAATTCGCGACGCCCCGTGCACAAAAAGTAAATCCCCATTGTTAATTAATGCTTACGTATATAAAATTCGCAGTCCGAACGTATCGTCCCATACCGAATTATATTTGTACGTTTGGATTATTCATTATGATCGTTTGTTCGTTTAAATTTTATCGAGTAGCGTGAATTTATGGAATTTACACGAAAAACGTGTCGATTGAATTGTGCTTTTACAAATTATTGAAATTGTTTATAATTAATTTTCATGAATAATAATTTCGTTTTCAACGCTTCGTATCAAATTAATATGAAATAGATGATGAAATTCGTTTTGGGAGTATTATTATATTAATTTTTACATAAAACTCGTTCGTGTACAATGTTTTTGATATAAAAAACTTAATGGACGAATAATTCAGGGAAAATCGAAAGCTGTCTTCGGCCATCCTTTCGATGTTTTAATATGCAAATATAATGATCGAAGGCAGAATTTCGTTAGGGTTAATTGAAAATATTGGCGTTATTTCAAAATTTACAAGAAAATTTCAATTTCCCTCCTCGTTTTATTAACTGAAAAGACTACGAAAACGTGCCTTTTCCGAAAAGTGCGAAAATTTCCCATACAAAATTCAAAACTTAACCCAATCGATCACGAGCGACAGCTTAATATTTCTAGACATCCCTAATTTTCGATACAACACTCAACATCTTAAACTTACAAAAAACCACCAAACACACAACATTAGATACGAAACACATAAAAGACACACACACACAATACACAGTATTATATAAATTAATTGCACGAGTTTTAAGGGCTCGCCTCCGTATGGCGGGCCTTCCGCCCTCCGGTGAAAAGTTACACCCGCCGTTATAACGGGGCCATTTAAAATTCCTCTTCTTCATTGTTTGCACCTGAATATTAATTGGCAATAACCGCGTTTCGCCGTCCTCTAAGGCTTCGAGACGATCGTGAATCATATTTTTCGTCGACGCGTTGTTTTCGGTGGGAAAGTGTTTGGACGTCTTTTGCGTGTGGTGTTGTGTTCGCGTTTAATTTCGCGATTGTTATCTGGCGCGAAGTGGTGTTTGCGAAATAGAGACATTATGCAAAGTTGTAATTAAGAAGTTGGTGTTCGATATATTAATTTGTTTCGTAGAAGTTTATACAATTTTGAGTGATAATTTGGGGTTTTATGCGTGTTCGTAATTGAATCGTTTGTAATGTTCATTTAAAAGATATTTTTTGCGGCGTATTTATGTTAATGTGTTTTAAAATACAATCATAAATCAAGTTTTATGAAATTTCGTTATTTAAAATGAAGTCATTTTTGGGCGAAATGGGATTTGATTTTTCATACAAAATAACGAAGTTTAAGTAAATTTACATATATTGTGACACATCCCTTTGCATATAAACTTTCTAACATGCTTTAACATAACTCAATCATTGCTGTTGATTTTAATATGTACTTACATTGATTTTTTAAATATATTTAGTTTTCGTATAAATATATGTACATATTGTATAATAGATATAAAAGAGTACTTTGACAATACAAAATTAAAAAATATTCTTATTAGATTATATAAAAATTTTCAAAATATTATTTAATTAATATATAAATAAATATTCGTACATAATTATAATTATCATTAAAATATGAATATTATTGTTTTTATTAAATTTAATAAAATTCATGCTTAAAATATTAAGCGTGAATTTTATTAAATTAAATAAAAAAATTCTGACGAGTTTCTATAACAACTCACCCTCAAGAATTTCCATTTTGTATCCGTTGATATCACGCAAAAGTTAATTGCTTGCAGTAATTTCACAACAGTCACAAGTCAAAGGCATCTTTGAGGCGCCAAAAAAAAATTGCAATTTATCCTTTAATGAACGTATTTAAGGGACGGCAGCAGTAAAAGTCCGTCAGGTGAATCGAGCAGCAGACGATTACTTTCGGTGATTAAGCGCGGGCTTGAAAGTATGTCGAGGACGCGCCCCAACTTTATGTAAAAATTTAATTAAATGCGGAATCCGCCGACTGAGAAAATACGATAGGGACGAAGAGGACGTCTGAGATGCCGACTTTGGATCTGTCGCATACGCGAATATATTCGCAACGAAGTTTTAATATGCAGTGTTTAACATGTAAATCTGCGTGCGAGCTTTTAAAGCACCCGCACGTACATGTGTACTCGCTTCGCGAAAGTTCTATATTTTTGTGTATTTATGTTTGTGTGCGGATTTTGTAATGCGTCGTTGTGGAAAGTTTGTGTGTAACTTTCGTCTCGTTAACTAGGTTTTTTTTCGTAATCTTTTTCGCGTCATAACGATTGCGGTGTGTCTACTTTGGCGATGGAGTTTACCCGATTTTGCACCGTGTTGGATACAATTGAAAATTTATTCAAATTTTTTATGTGGGAAATAAATTTTCCGTTGGAGTCTTTTAGATAAGCTTGTTTGGTAAACTAAATTTTCACAATATGCGGAGAGTTTTCCGCAACGGGGAAAATGCTCTTGTTCGACGCAAGGTTTCGTCGTTCGCTTCGCTCGAATATTTAGTACCAAAGACAGGCATAGTAATTGCCGTTAAGGTCGAAGTCGTTTTCTCTGAATTCATTGCTTTTATGCTTCAATTAAGCTTAACGGTGGTAAATTCGAGCTTTTTGTATTAATTGATCTTTTATGTAGCTCGAAGCTATTAACGCAACTAATATATTATATTAAACTTGCGAAATCTTCAAAGAAATTTTATGATATAAAATTTACGCAAATTATGGTCGTCAAATATAATAGTTTTAAAATTATTCGCAACACATGTTCATTCAATATACGAAAACTTTGTATTAAACATTAAAATTTATGTGTATTATTTCATATATGGCATTTGATGTTTGATATCAGGAAATACTGTTCCAATATTTACTTGTGCGAAAAGGGTTGTATTGCTTTTTTCGGCAAAGAAAAATATGTATATTTGAACAGAAAAATCCATTTTATTCGTAAATACATTTATATAAAATATTTACACTTGAAAAATCCAATTCATGTTTCATTTAAAATCATAAAATATAATAAACAAAATCACATTCTCAACTTAAAATAATATAATATTTATTCATACAGACATCATACAATATTTATTCGCTTCATATAAGAAAATCATAATAAATCTAGCTCTGTTTACTTTTTAACAAAGCACTAGACACATGTTTAACGTACACGTGTAACATTACAGTAGTGTGAGGACGGACATACGAGTTCGTGAACGGGCCTGCGTATATTTGAAGATTTCTCATGTAGTCCCACGGGTAATACAGGAAGACACGTCGCTCTTCAAATACCCGAGACCTTTGATATATACACACTGGAGTTCGAAAGAGCGTAAAATTATAAGCGAAATATGTATAAGGACCGTTTCGTGTACCGTTTTGCTTATGTATAGTGCATCGTGGACGGCACAGAACCCTTCAATGTCCTATTTAGGTCGTCCTCGCAGGTACATCCTTTGGACGTGATTTATGCAATCGAAACATGTTTTATTCATCCGTCGGCTTGCTTCAAAAACGGATGAAGTTTTCAAATGAAGTCTTAGTTTTTTGAATTTCTACGGAGTTGTTTTTGAAAAGGTGCACTCGAAACGTCTGGCCGTGCATTAGCATCGGATAAAGTAAAATGAGTATGCACTTGTTCCTCAGAAATGACTTCGGTTAATAATTCGAAACGTAAAAAAAAAATGCAAGTTCAGAACTTTGCTCGGAACCTTTTTGAGTGTCGGTTGAATACTTTCAACAGTTGGAAGAATACACTTTGTACTTTCTTCTTTTTTTTTTAAATATTTTTACAAATTTTTAGAATATGTTTTCATTGAAGTAGTTTGTTTCTCGTACGCAAATCATGCGCGTTTCCTCTCTCCATCATCGTGAAAAGCCCTTGGCCACGATCGCGCCATCAATCAACGTCCACACCCGATAACATTAAAAGAGATAACCACTTCGATATCACCAAGAGCGCCTTCGTTAAATATTCAAGCGTATATATATACTTTCGCCGAATAAATCGAAATATTACTGTTTTTTTCGAGCCGCTTCCGCGTGCATTTATTCTATTACGGCTGTTTATTCGCGAGATAAAAACGTATCGCAACTGAATAATTCATTGCTCCTTTGAATCGAACGAATGGACATGCGTACCAGAACACGCCTCGGATCGTTTTCGATTATTTTTTTTCTATATTATTTCATTTCAGAGACGGCTTCATCAAATTTGTACGGCGCGGTCTCGGCCCGGATGGATTAAATGGGTATGTTGCGGTTGGCGCGCACTACTAGAGCACATAGGTGTATCCCACAAACCTCATGCTGGAAGAGAAGATTCGGGTTTAATTCGACCTCGTCCCTCTTTTTTGTGTACATCTGAATATTATATAATATGCATAAAGTGTGCGTTAGAAGCGCTCGTAAATGATACATACATGGTGGGCGGTGAAAGACTGTTTGCATTATCCGCAATGGCTCAGGGTTATTTAAATGGTTACCGTTTCCATAAATCGTGTATCAAAACGTTTTATCGACCCATAAAATGCATTTATATCAAAAATAAAATAAAATCGATCTTTATTACTCCGACTCGTCCCGGTTCTCGGTATTTACTTATGGTCCGGGAAGATCAACATTATACGAGCACAACGTAATCGTCCGGCATTAATCTGAAAGTTTCCCGCATTGAAAAACTTTCAGAGGGACTGACTCTTCGTTTCGCAAGAAAACGCAACACCCAGAGAGTTCGATCCTGAATACCGAGAAAGGGGAAAGCGCGCGTGAAACGACGAAACTCGAAAGCGCCGAAAGTTTATCTTTATTGCGACGGCGCCGTTGGGATCGAGTGTCAAAAAGCCGGATCCCGTTATCATATTCCCGGGATTCCCTTTTTATATATACACATATATAAAGTATGAAATAACCGGAACGGGATCGTAGAGTGGTGCGATACGGTCCGGATCCCGGTGATTGAGCGACTCCCGAGAGTCAACCCTTTTTTCGGCATATTCAGCGCTAAGTTCCGCCTGTGAATTATGTTAATTGCTCGAGTTTTTGTTTTTAATGTGTTTATTTTTTGGACGTAATTAACGGTTGTGCTATTTAAGGTCCAGGAAGTAATGGGTTCTATTGTAAAAATGATAAATTTTCTCGGTGCTATTTGCGGTATTGTTCGGAAACCGTTCGTGTGACTCGTGCGATATTCGAGACCATTAAATAATTTTATTACTGGACTGCATCGTATATTTTTTTATGAAATAAATATAAATCTTCTTAAGTGAGTCTGTCTGTTCGCGTTGTTTCTGAAAATATAGAGTAACGTTGAAATTTATTTTAATTTTTTTCGGTGAAGATTCGATTAATTTTAATACCATGGTAATTTTTTTTAATTATTCATGGAATATTTATAAAATTTGTATATAAGTCGAAATCATCAAAAACACATAATATACTAAAATATAGAAGATAAGAAATCATTCAATCGTGAACGTATTTATGGGGATCTAACGAGCTTTTTCATATCTCGTTTTCGATATCGCTGTGAGTCAGAAGATTATTACTCCATTTATATATTGATATAAACCTGAATATTAAACGATTGATAACTTTGACAAGACTTCATTTCAATAATATGATCATAAATAAATACCCAATTTATCAAAAAAATATAATTTCCTACCAAACGTATATATTTTTTAATCCCTTACAATTTAAGCGCAAAAACAATATTTTCGGAATTACACCACCAAAAAGAGACGTTCAAATTGTGTCGTTGTCCGAACCCTTTCCGTTTTAATCCTGCAGTTTTGCGTTGCTGCACCCAACGAAGGGCTCAACAAGTCGCCCTTGGCACATTCGCGTGGTCATTAGGCAGGCTTTATTGTGTCGGGATTAAAACTTATCCGTGGGGGTCTGAATAAATAATGCAATTCAATTAGTCAGGTCGCCGCAGGGCTAAGATTAAGGGAAGGACCTCCCTTAGGTGGGACCAAAACGGACAAGAAAATGGAAGGGTGAGGTGAAAAACGGGCTGTCGCCTCGTCCCTATGTATTTGAATGGGGCAGAATCAAAAACCACATTTTCCACTTAGGGGAATAGTCGAAAGATCGAGATTTTTTATATAATATATAATATGGTCGTTTTTTATATGAAAAAATTACATACCGTAATAGGGACAATATAATTGATTTTCAATTACTAATCAATTCAAATTCATTTAAAGACGATTTTTTATTCATTTTATTATGGAAGATTTTCGTTAAAAATTATGTACACGTTTCATTTTTTTATATTCTTTATTTATTTATTGTGATTTTTGATTCCTTAAACCTCATTTGTATTCTATACATAATGAGGATAAAACGACGGAAATTCTGCGGAGGAATTTCCGCGAAAAATTCGCACTGTCCGCACAACGACGAATGTCTCTCATTACGTTAACGTTTTTATGAAAATAAAAAAGGAGATATATATTTTCGGCGAGCTTTAAAAATGTCCTGTTTTCCATCTTTTGTTGTGAAAGTATGCAAAAGCTCGTTTCGCCGAATAAACGGCGCCATTTTGAACGGCGATTGGTTTGAAGATAATCGCGCGTTTTTGGACTTAATTCAACGCGGTTTTGCGACAGATATTAAAACAAACTGCGAGTTTGTTTACGCAATTTTCGTTTTATAAACCACTTGCGTTTTAATTGAAAATAAACTAGATTATTTGCATTTTCTTTTGACCATCATGTAGGATATAACTTTTTTGCATAAATGAAAACTTTCGAGGAATTGAATACGAAAATTTGTGTCTATTTCATTATTCTAATTAATATTAAATTGATTGGTTTTAAAATATAATATTATGCATGAATATTTTAATTACTATGCTCATTATCATATATTATATAATATATAAACTTTCAACGATAATATTTTCATTTAATAGTTTAAAAATTGAATACATTAACCCATCGACCATACATAATATTATATATTAAAAGTATCGATTCTCTCGTCAAATTTTATTCAATCAAACGCTTTTCGAATTGCATAAATAATAACCAATTACAACTTCGCCCAAATTTCTCATTTATTTTAATCAAAAACGATACCGAACTTCGTACATAATAAAACGTCGCTCAAGCGTATTCAGATTCCGTTCAATCATAACTAAGGGCACAGTAAAACAGCCCTGCGGCCCAAAACGGAAAACTTCACCGACGGGGAACGAAACGGGAATAATTCCCTTATCTTCGATATATTATGGCGCGACGCGTGTTAACGACTCGATACCGCCGCGTCTTATCCGTTCTACGCAGTTAAAAATAATTTCGTAACACAAAAGCGGACCGCTCTCTTATCCGGCCCAGTTCGGCCTAGTCCCCAGTGGGACGCGCCGCCTTTATGCCGGGTCCCTATCGTCGATTTGGGCGTCCGAAACGCTACTTCCGGGTATTTTGTGCGGCTTCCGGTCGTGTCCGAACGGATGCTTTAACGATGGATCGGTAATATGTGGTAGTGCAATATTAAAATGTGGTATATAAAAAAAAAAAATTGATTTTATTCTTGAAATATAAATAGTTCCTTATTTTCAAAATATTTTTATTTCTTGTTGAATTCGTATTAATTTTAAATATGTTAAAAATGACGTTATTTGCATGAAGTAATTAATTTGAAATATTGATTGTGTTTTTTACTTAAAAAAAAATTATATTATATAATATGTATTATATTTGAAAAAACTTTGTTTTGATTTGGGACCTCAAAGGTCGATCACTCTGAAGGGACTTGTCATTGTGAAAACTGAGTATGCCGTTGGAAGCTTTTGTCCTTTCGGTTTAATTCAATACAAAATTTTCTCTTCTCCACGTTTTATTAAAATTTTATATTACACATTGGGCATATCGACGTGATTTCATGTATCTGATGTTTCTATTGTTCCATATCAGTTTTGGACAAATAACAAAAAAGGTTTCCTTTCATTTACTTCATTAATTTTCAGTATTGGTTATTTATTGTAAAATCAACTTATTTTAAAATCAAGATTAATGAGTAAAATTTATAATTTGCCAAGCAAATATAATTTGCTTTATGAAATTATCACAAAAAGCTTTTGCATGTTTTAATTTCAACTAAACACATTTTCTCCGAATAATTTGACAATGATGCTATTTTCCCAACTCTAAACATATGTAACTGAATTTTCAAGAAAATAAAATATCATATCATGATACATGGAAAGTTCAACGCACGAACTAGCAAGTGAACGAAATTTAATTTACCTTCAAAGTATCTCACATGTAGAAATTTGACTTACTTCCACGTGAAAAATCTCATTTTGAACACAAAGTAACGGATATATGTAACGTACGTACGTTGTTCACTCAAAAGTGCATAAACGTATATTACAAATGCAACATAAATTTCCTACGAAGCCTTCTTCGACTTTCAACATGCACGAGAACATTTTATAAATGGCATTTCCACGAAACGTAATCTTCAGAGTGAGACTCGCACTACGTTTTATAAGTTCCTTCGTTTTCATATCTGAAATTCGAAACGCATCGAAAGTTAACCAACGAACCGAGCTGAAGGAATAGCACGAGCTCGTAATTTTATGCGAAGTCCCCTTTGCTTGTCGAGCGAATTCCTGGAATGTTCGCGAAATATTTCCGTAATGAATATGCACGATTCTAGGGCAATTCTCGCAATGACACGCTCATTTTATGGGGGTGCGAAATATAATAAATTCTCGATGATTTTTTTTGCGACAAACGACATATACGATATGCGAATTGGCTTTGATGCGAGCGTTTGAATTCCGCAGACGATTCTTTCGTCGTCTGAATGATTTATATGGAGGTTATTTTTTAAAGAATAATAAAAATTTTGTGAGATAAATTATTATAGAATCTTGATTTGAATTGTTAAATTTGTTATTATATTTTCGATCAAATTTTGTACTTATTTTTTAAAGATTTTATAATCATCCAACTGGTTTATTTTTATTTAAATAATAATTTTGTAAATGTGATTTGAAAATTTATTTATATTTTGAATTCAATTGACTCATAAAAAATATAATATTTGTTTATATACATATCGTGACCTTTCAATAAATAGCAAACATCAATTTTACCTTCAAAGTAATTTCTGATGTATGATATTATGGAAAAATATATAACATATTTCAATAAATAAAAACCCATCTCCGTAAAAAACTCGACAAAAATTATCTGCGACAGAGTCAAAAAACGCAAATACATATTTCCGATATACGAATAATTCGTGTGTTCGGATCGTTTTCCCGCGAGCGGTATCGCGCAGAGTTCGCAGAATTATTTGCAAATAAACGAACCACCCTTAAACCACTCGAATCGAAGGGTGGTAAAAATTCGCCAAAATCCGAAGCCCTGTTTGACGGCGCACCTAAAAAGTTACATCGAAATCGATATATCGAGGATATGCCTTCGCCCTTTGTGCTTTCGGAAGTTCGCACGAGGCCCGATAAGGCGGTTTTATAAACTCTAGAGAGGTATATGCGCCGGTTTTGGAAACGACGAAACCGGAGCCGTTTTATTCTCCCTTCGGAAAAAGGGATGCGAACCGCGGGCGTTAGCGCCAAGTGGTGTGGAGCGCGCCCTACTTGTTGGAGTGTGCGAATGGGCTGCGAAATTTTCGCCGCTGATGAAAAGTGACAAGGTTACGCTTTTTTTGGTTCTCTATGGATTTTTTGTTACAGTTTTCAATTTCGTGTGCGAATTTTGTATATTGGTAAAATATAAAAAAAAAAATTGTTTTTTATGTAATAAGGCGGTTCACTTTGTTTCTTTATACGACTTCGATTGAATTAAATTTTCAATATTAGCTCGTTTCATTTAATTTTTAAAATAATCGAAATATTTTAACGAGGTTTTCATTTGTATAGATTTGATTATTTGATATTCACTTGATTACCGGTATTCATACTATTTTGGCGATTCAAAATGTCCAACCAATAGACGAGTTTAGTCCCGACAAATAGTTACGTATCTCTTCCATTTCATTTACTCAGTAATAACATGAGAACGAATAGTATACTCAATATTAAATACAAACAATTAGTTTGTTGATTAAATTTTCATCAAAATCCTCACAAAGATTCATCATTCGCAATACACTTCTACTCCAGATAAATTAGATTTATAATATAAATTTTAATTATATCAGCGCAAGAACATATTACAAAAGTCATAAATCAATTTTTTTTTCAAACGAACAGCTATTATCGAACGAAACATCATCAATCTTAGCAAAAAAAAAAAATCATAAAGAATCCAAAAATCAGTAACACGCATATAATTTTTTCTCATCTTGCGCGAAATTTCAGCGTTAACGCAATTTGACACGTCATTCCTGCTGAAAAATGGCAACCGTACATTTTGGATGGTAATTAATTTAAATGTATACGCACAACGACGCTTTCGACGCCGCCAAAATAATATTTCGAAACCGCAGCACTACGCGGACAACCCCCGCGCGCTTTCCGGAGATAAATGTCAAAAAAGTAAACATTTTATCCTCGTATATATGCTAATGAAAAGGAAATCTCCATTGCAAATACGCCTACTTAGCGGCGCCGCGTCAAAAAAGACTTCGGCATCTTCGTCGGGTTCGTTAGCCGCCATGGAGCCCTCCGAAGCCTCCCGTGGTCCCTTTGTGGACCACAATGGGAGGGTCGCTGGTCAAAAATTGTGTACCGGATAGGGATTCGTGCTCGCACGTGTGAAAAGTGCTCGACGGTGGTCTCACCTGGTCGCTTTATGCGGAACCGACTATTTCAATCATTCAATTTGGACGCGATTGAATCGGGGACCGCGTTTGTATGACGCGCCCGGATCAGGGGATACCAATTTCGGTGCTTTTCTATATATTTTTATTATGATTGATTTGGGTGGCTGGGGGATTTTATTAGGTGACGCGTATGTGTGTAATGTATATTTGATGTGAAAAATTTGGGTAATTTCGAAATTATTCAGATGTTAAACTCCAGCGTGAAACTTTATAAATGTATAATAATTTGATTATACGAGTCATGGCTTAGATTCATACATATTCAAATAATTAGCACATTGCATTTTCAACTTTGAATCTCACTTATGACAGTCAAATCTGATTGTAGTACAAAAATTAAATTTTCATTTCATGCATAATAAAACTCAAACATTAAAGCTGCAACTCTTTACGACCCGCTCCGACACAATCTCCTGATATTTATCGACGGCCCCACCTCGGGGACTAGTCCATAGGAAAACCACAGGTGAGACCAGAGGTCCACGTGTACGGGTCGTTGCCGTGGTACACGTGTAGTCAGAGGACCCTGTCGACATGTCACAAGCACGCCCAAACCCCCGGGAAACGATCGCTAATGGACCACTATTTCGGTTCACTATGTCCATGTCAAAAGAGTCGTCGAGTTTCAGGTCATTCTCCATCTCTAATCGAAATGATGTTAAATAAAATTGTATTGCAACATTTGACCCAAATATATATCTAGTCGAGATCAAAACACGATCAAAGACAAATCGTTTATATTGAATGTATTTCAACGTAACGATCGTTTCGAGAGTCGAATAACATCGTAGCAGTTTTCCATAGTTTCCCTAGTTTTTTCCGGGCTGGTAATCCGAGTTCGGCCCTCATTAGGCCAAATCGTGCGATTCGAGCACACACGCCCTAAAGGGAGTCGAATCGGACGTAATCAGATTCGAAATGACCTATTATCTCCTGCCGATCCCAGAACCTGGACTCGGGCCGAAAAAAGACCCGAAATCGCGATTTTATTCGCAACATCAAAAGGAATCGGTGACGGGATCGGGCCCATATATTTTTTGCCGCCGAACAAAACGGCTTTCGAAATATATTTAATTCGAAATTTCGTAAACGTCGTAACTGCGTATTACGACGTTGCGGTCTGCGTAACGGCGCCGTTACCGTTCGTTAATCTATTTTATATATTTCGTATAAATAAGCCCCGCATAAAGGCTCGTGTCGTTTTAATTTTAGGGTCAAAACGACCGCAAGTCGTTGAGTTTTCAGGTTCTGTTTCGCGACTTTGTTACGGTTTTTAAACGGTCCATTTGCGGATAAATACGCCACCGTAAAAACGAGAGTTTTTTCGCACCGCATCATGAATATTCAAATGAGACTTAATGAATTTCCTAAACCCTTAATCTTGCGGTAATTTGAATAAATTTTGACGGTTTTCTCTTTCTCTTGCTTTTTTCTCTCTTCGAGTCTTCATATTATATTAGTACAACGGACGGTCACGGAGAAAAGGAATCTCTCTCGTTACGGAGGAACGGCTTAATAAAGCCCCATCCGTGATCGATGAATATATATTTTAATATTAAATGCCGTGGGCGCGATTCATAAATTATAATTAATGAGGATCATTTTTATTATAAATTGCCGAGCGCAAATTGTTTTTGCATAAGAATGGAATTTATATGTAATCGTTTAGCTTTCATTTTGGGCCATTTTTCACAAATTTAAATTAATTTTAATGTATTTTTGTGGACTAATTTGCATTTTTTTTTAATTTTAAATAAAAATATTTATATATTTTATCGAGTTCTAATAACTATAAAGTCATTTATAAACTTATGTTTTGATCAATGAATATAGAAATTATTAAATTGATTAGTTATTAATGAAATTATGAAGGGTACAGATTTATTCACGAACTTCTAAAATATTTGAATACTTGGATTATTTGATTTCATATTTCTCATTACGCTGGTTAGTAAAGCAATTTTGATGAACGGTTTTATGTTTATGAAATTAAAAAAAAAATTTTGACGTCCTCAACGAAACACATGTGTATTAAAAATAATAAATCAAATTAATTATAAATAATAATATATTACATAATTTACTATTAAATATGTATATGTTGTGTCTACATACAAAAATGTGTATGGCTATTGCTAGGAAAAACTTTTCCGGTATCAACGAAATTTGCAAAATTTTCCTTATCATATATAACATAACTTGAGAAATTGAATAAATGAATAATTTTATGTCAAATAATCTCAGGTTGCAGATCACATTCATTAGCTGACGACGCTGCATTTTGTTTAACTTTGAAACGGGTACTTTAAAAAAAAAAATAAACTATTACTTTACTACATTCGTGCACAGTATATGCGAGAGCAAAATAAAATAAAAACCACTTAACTAAACGAAACTCACTCGAGTGCATCTGCACAATTTCAAATTTAAATCCAAACAAGATTTCCTAACAAACACGAAAAGAGAACTACAGTACCGGGATTAAAGGGACGGCCACACCTCTCCCATACACCCCCTCACACTCACCCGCCCACAATGCGGAGCTTTCTCCTGTCACTTAGCGGTGAAATTAAGGCTGTATATATGTACGCAACGAGGGCACCCGTGTTTACTTAATGTTTCGACAGTGATTTGCGCATATTCCCCGCGCACAGATAAATCCCCGGTAATTGATGTGTACGCCACTTATTATTTACGGACGTAGTCGGCCCCGGAGCTACCTCGGTCACCGTTATAATTTCGATAGTTGCCCGTCGTGTAGTGTTGTAATTTGTTTGAATTGCTGTTTTGTTCGGTTCACTGAAGATAAAGTGGGTAATTGGCGAGCGAGAATGGGCAGAGGTGTGATTGAAAATTTTAGGGTTCGACGTAGTTTTAGTTAAACGTTGGAAAGTTTCCGGTTCAATTTTGATTGGGAGATGAATTTGATTTTTTTATATGAGCTTAAATTTGTTGAATGGATCAGTTTTTTTTTTTTGAATTATTGGATTTGTGATATGTTATACATATATAGATCGATTTATGTTAAATACAGTAAACCCCCCAATAATGTCAAGATAGATTCCACATTATAGAGGGTTAAGGTTTTTCAATTTTTATTTTTTTTTTTGTAATTTTTTACGTGTTAGCTGCTTGTTTCAAATGCATTTGAATGATATTAAAAAAAAATTGAATTTGAATGCATTTAAACGATATATGGGACGTTATAAGGGAGTTTACTGTACCATAATCTTTAACAACAATAATTTTCAAGTTAAAATTTCTAAAATTCTGATAATAAAGAATATATAATCCAATGTAAATATTATTATATATGAATTTTATGAAGAAAAAATTTTTTTGGGCAAAAATGATAATTTAATACATGAAAATAACTTTTATCCGAAACCGAACGTATATATTTCAGAACGATAAAAAAAATATGTGGTTCCACATACATAACTTATTTCCCTGCTTGCGCCACTGGGAATTAGTGTCTCGCGAGATCCGATAAGCGTGCCCCGTCAGCAGTTTTTATTCAAATTTTGTTTGATTTTTTCGTTTTGTTTTTTTTTTCATTTTGTCGGGCAGTCCGTCCCGATGATTGCTCCGGTAATTGAACAATCCATTTATTCTTTCCGACGCGTCGGCTCCGGGGAATTTCAATATGCGTTTTTCTCGTGATTTTTATCTGGTCCTCTTTCGGCTGCGTTAATATATGCCGAAATGAGTGTTCGCATCCATCAACGTGTACTTATTATTTGTGTGAATTTTTTTCAGTTTATTATCTCTGCGTTGAAAAAAAAAATAAAAGAAATCGGGTTCGTAAATCAAATATGATTTTTCTTATGTATTATATAAAAAAATATTGCTTAGTATAAGTTATCAAAATTATCTGATTTAAAACAAAAAATCAATTAAATGTTTTTGTCTACAATTCTATCATATCTATGAATGTTTAATTTAAAAAAAAATGATGACGACAGGTTCAATTCTCGTATATTTTATCAAACCTTTTAAGTGTTTGAAAAAGAAACAACTTTTTTTACAAAATTATTACATTAAAAAATCGTATTGAAAAAATCTAAAATTAATTTTTAGAAAAAAATCTATATGTATGAGTATGGTTAAAATTCAAATACGCGAATCGACAAAACTATTTTTTTTGTTTCTTCATTTTTGTGATAATTGATTACGCCTTACAATTTTTTTGTTGAAAAATTATCACAGTGGGTAATTTTATATTTCTATCATTCACTTTTTAATAAATGTCAGTCCATTTATGCTTCGTGAGAAACACCAAGTTTTTGTAACGTTGATGGCACTCATTCGATATTTATATTGTACGCCTTAAAATCTAATGTATAAAATAAAGCGAGGTCAAAAATAATTGAATATATTAAAAAATAATAATTCACGAACATAATAACGTCATGAAAAAATCAATTGTGTATTGTACGCACTTCTCTTTCGACAAGAGATGAGGTTCTCGCACAGCAATAGATCGTAGGTTCGATTTGCGTTATGAGCAACAAATTATCAGCGATTGTTCATGAGCCAGCCGGAGGCTTTGTTGCCGTCTAATGTATATTATTATTTTCTCTTCAATGTGGCTAACTCGCTTCGCGGTTAACTTAATATCTGACCTAATGGATTTTTGATGTCTGTCTACGGCCCATTCTTCACTTGCCCGCGCTGCTCTCATTGTTTTTCTTTTGCCATACAATATCGTAGTATATCGTACATATTTTTTGCATCGTTTCGAAAATCTTGACAGGGCTTCGATACCAACGGTTAGCCAGATCGAATGGCTGGATGGCATCAAAACCGGAACCCCTTTGTTGCTTAAAATCCATCGTTTCCAAGAATAAACTGCTCCCGTTGACAATGGCTTCTTTATTGGGGACGCTGCTCGTTAGACAACGCATATATTCGTCTCTCGACGCTTTTTATTCTCTCTCCCATAAAGAATCAGATTTAATATAAAGGAAAATGTTATGATCGAGAAAAAGGAGCGGAATTTATCTTATATTATTGACCTTTGGGTGTTTTCATCGTGTGTCTATATCGTGAAATCAATAAAATTAGATGTGTTTTTTTATTTATCGTTTCATAATAAAAATCATTACGATATTTTCAAATTTCCGAATGGTTTTTTCGTATAACGACAATTGTTATTTTCATTACAAAATCGTATTGTGTTGATTTTTCGTTGAATAAAATAAAAATAAAAGTAGACTCTTTTCAGACACGTAGAATGCGTTAACGTGAAATAAGAACATTCGACCGAACCATTTCATTAGATGAGAAGTACATTATATGCCTTTTATGGGTGCGTTTATGTGTTTCGTTGAATGAGATTACAAGCCGATTTGTTCGAAATTCACCAAAAGCTTTGATATATTATCGACATTAAAACTTATTTTAACCGACCGCGTAAGTGTTCTGAATCGATCGTCGGCAATTTAATGTGGAAGCGCCCTTAAGTGAAGGGCTATTTCGCGGAAGTTCCCCTTATTGAGGACGATTTGCGATTCCCATATTTTTTTTAATGGACTCTCATTATTATTTTCACATGTTTTCATAGGATCCATTATAAACATACGAACGTTAAGTGAATCGCTTGAAAAGGTTCTTCTATCTACAACCCCCTTCGTTCTCTAGAGGCTATGTGAAGTCGTATTTCCCATTCACTTGGATACTTTTCCTCAAAAAAATAAAATATATATAACGCAAAAGTACAATAGTCGCTTTTCTTACCATAACGTTTGCATTGTCGGCCGTATGATAATACGGGATCTTTTAAGGGCTGTTACTTTTTTTATTCCCTAACACAAGGAAAAACAATTTTGAAAAGTGGGTCTGTTTGAAACGAACACTCGTACTACTAAAACGGGATAATAGCCAGATGAGTGCGTGAATAAACCTCTTTTTCCAAAAGAAATATTTTCACAGTGCGAATATGCTTCAATGCGTGCGATGCCTTTATAGTCGTTTCGCAAAACGCGTCCTTTCTCATCACATTTTATGCTGTGTCAATACTACATTTTATCATCGAAAAACTTATAGTTTTATTTACCCCGGATGCGATACACACTCGGACTTCCAGACAATCGAGTTTGGATACATTGAAAAATTTATTTTGAATAGCTCGTTCATAGTTTGTGTAATCATGCGCTTAATGCGCGGATCGGACAGATAATAAATTGAATCTTAGGCGTCCTTTTTTGTATGGCCACAAAGGGACGGGATTCGAACCCGAAAATCCGACCCACTAACTAGATTGTTGGAATCGGGCAAGACGCGTGCGTATAACAAGGGTTCTGATAGTGTAAATTAGTGTGTAATTGGGTAAAATTCTCTTGCACACAGACCAGTTTTATTGCTGACGGAGAAGACGATTTAATAGCAACATTTTACGCCACATTAACTTTCAGCGCGGTGCTTTTCAGACAGGGCGACCTTTGAAAATGATAAATAACGAAGATTTTATCACCGCCGACGCCAAACGGCCGTGGAAACCCTTCGAATATTTATAATATTTTTTAAGCCTCTCATCAAATGCTATCACGTCCATTTCTGTATTAAAAAAGCCGGTTTTTTTTTTACATTTCTCAAATCAATCAAATTAATGTCAGTGTAAAATGAACGCATTAAAATTTTTCTACAGTACTCTAAATATAATAGTAATTCGATTGCTATTTTTATCGTTCATTTTGTTTCGGAAATATAAATATTTGGTATTTAATGCATATATTTGAAAGTTTTTTATCGAATAAAAACATGTACTGATGTGCTAATTATTAATATAACTTAAAATACATAATATAGTTTGCATCAAAAGTACCCTTAGCACATTAGTTAATGATACTAACCTGTATATGCGAAAAGGCTTCATCTAAAAATACGTTAGCCATACGAGCCAACATAGTAACCTGTCATAATGTAAACTAGCCTTAATACAAAGTTGTCAGAAGCTTACATCCATGCTTTGATGCCATAGCGCTGGTAACACGCCAAACTACAAACTTCAAATGATGCATCTCCATTGACGGACGTACGCTCATATTATAATTTCAGTACAAGGATAAGTCGCCGACACGTTGCCCCACTCCACGGTCGGTCTTCGTCAAAGCTTGAACCATTTAATTAACTAAAAACTGATTAATCTTATTGCAGATATTTGCCTGTGAAAGCAGAGTAATTATCGACTGTTTCGACATGTAAGATTGATCGGGATTGGATTGCGAAAATGTCGCGGCCGTGCGCGTTTTTCCTGTAGGCTTTTCTCTTTGTCGGTTCGCGGGAAAGGGTTCTCCCTTTGTCGAATCAATCAAGTGCCTATATTGAATCACGTTTCGTAAACATTTCTCGTTCACTCAAATATAGCTCGGTTACGTGCCGGGTTTTTTCTCGTAAATTTCGTCATATATCCGACGTAAAGCATGCTCAAATGCTTAACTAGGATACTATAAATTTGTACGGGATATACCAAAAGTAAATCGATTGAGTTTGTAGAAAAAAAAGCTCGATTTAAAAATCCCTAGGTTGTAACACAAATCGCTTTGATCATGTATGTATGGACTTTATATAGTAAAAATTTTATGACGTTCTTTAAAAACTGTACTTTACAAAGTATACTCTGTTTATCAAAAGTTTCCAAATATTCTCGTACAGAAACAACACGTTCATAGTTCAAAACAAATTTTATGATGCACGATACAAACATAATTCAGACTTCGCTTTATCTTTTCGTTTTCTATTTTACGACACTCCATGCTTATCTACATCACTATATGAAATTTTCAATTTCTGAAATTGCATATTTCATAACACGACTGAAGGATTGGAGTATGTGAGAAAATTAAATAAAAGAAAATCATAAGAAATTCAAAAGGCACACACCTCGTTGAATAGAGAGGAGTATATCTACTTCTACCTAGGACGATATATATTTCGTTTAGTCGGCAAATTTAAAGTGAACAGAGCATGACTTCGTTAAAAATTAGCAGATAGGGAGCGATGTGCTAGAGTAGCAGTTCCCAGAGTGCTAGTGATAGAATCGAGTGGTATGTCGTCAGCAATTAACAAAGGCTTCTCTGCACTTCACCGCATCTTCACCTTCAAAAAATTACAATTCAGTTATCATATACTCAACCGAATTTTCGTCATTAATTCATTATTTTTTTGAAAAAAAATACATATTACATATTCACAATCTTATGTATCAAAATATACAAAATTCGCGGAGTTTTCTGCTGTGCTTCTGTCGTGAATAAATTTCTAAACACACTCAGATGCCATCCTTACAATATGACCTCACTAATAATTCCAAAAAGAATCGCATTCCGTGCGAAGGCTCGCGCTTGGGCGCTCAAAGGGTACCCCATAGCCTGGGGTCTAAACTAATTTAGGTCGTAGAGCCTCAATGGTCTGAGGCCCTCGAAGCCTTTTATAAGGGGTTGGCGAGATGCCCCTTTCGCGCTGACGCGACCGGGAAGATAACGGACTTGCCCGTTTGTCCCGCAAGTCCTGTGTCGAATAATCCCAGAAGGGTGCTTTAAGGGTGGAACGTTTTAGGTGCGATTTTTCCGCACGAAAATAGATTATGTTGGTGTGCAGGATGTGAATTGCGTATTTGTGCTTTTTTGTTTATTTTTTTATAGGATAAGTTGATTTTATGTCTTGTTTGATTTATATAATGTTTTATGTATTATATTGTCAATATATAAAAAAAATTCTGCAAATTGTATTGTTGAAAAGTTTCCTAGTAGTAAATTACTTATAAAAATTTCTGCCTGCAAAAAGAGAAACTTTTTTTCTCTTTGAGGAATTGTCGAAAGAACATGTCGATTCCAATAATAAAAATAGAGAGTTTTTGCTCTCGCATAAAAGAGAATTATTGGTATTTTTATCAAAGCGGACTCTTTCGTAGCCTTCGTTCGATATAAGTAATGGATTCTTTTAAAGTTGTGCTAAGCTCACTTCAGCCATTACGGGAAGCCTTTTCAGCTTTTGTCAAACAAACAAAGATAAATCGCGCAAACAGCTTTTTTTCCCCACCTTCATACACACATCCGAGATATATCGAGAATCGAGTTCGAACATTTTTTACTCAACTAGGTACTATCCGATGATGTTTATTTTTAATGAAAAACTCTCATAATTTGTAAACCCCTGAAACCCGTGCCTGCGGTATGATCAAACGTGAAACGCAAGCGAGCAATTATACATCCGGAAATATCGAATAAAAAAAAATAACTCAAAACGTTATGTGCCGTACCCGTATTGAATAGCTTCCATCGTTTGAATATTCATATCTCATTGCTTCAAAACGCGCCGCAAACAAATAACGAGAAAGGTTTGAATTATTAACGCTTCGTGTAAAATTTTCAACACGCTCGTGTCCCCGTTTACTTTATATTATTGTTGTGTTATAATGTGTCTTTGTGTGTGAGTTGTTGTTTAGGTACTAAGAGGTTTAAATTTTCCACATAAGTCGTTTTTCGCTCTCGTGTGAAAATAATCGTCAATGATTGTTTGATGGTTTGAGAGCTCACATTTGCACTGAAATGATTTTTCAAAAATTTTATTTTTAAGAATTTCATAAAAATTAATCTCTTAGAATATTTGATTTATGATTAAAAATATTTTGCGTTTTTCATCACACTGTGTAAAACTGTGTAAAGAGGTGTAAAATCAATTAAAAGTTTCCGAATTTCACAAAAAATATTTTGATTCACATGCACGTGATAAAAAATGTCTATTTTTTAGATTTGTATGAGCACTCGTTCAAATTTCGACAGGTGATCGGTGCGTTTTCATCAGAGCACTACAGTTTTTACTAACTCAATTTTTCACATTTCCTGAAAATAGTTCGGTCGTATCAATCAGTTGTTGAAATATTGGATTCGTCTGCATCGGAAAATCACTCGATTTTTCTTGTAATACGTAATATAATATATCTCTACTAAAATAAGAAGACAAAAATCCGATCGATCTCATTTTAGTTACAGACAAACTTATCTGTAAAAATACATATTTTTTCATTTTAATTTTAGCTAAATTGATTAGAATATTGATGTTTATTTTATATGCTAGTATAATATTTAAAGTGGAAGTACGGAATTTAGGAGTTACTAAAAGTAAAATCGTATAACCATATGCCGTCTGAATAAAACAAAAAAAAACCTATAAAATCTCGTCGAAAAATTTATTACCTAACTTCAACATATGACAGATCCTGTTGCATTTTTTCTATGTCAATACCCCGACAGTAAAAAACGAAAACACACATAAAAGTTATTTGCGACGTTCGTCCCGCTCCTGTTTTTCTACCGGATTTTTTTCGCCGCCTCCGAACAGTATTCCGAGCCTTTTGTCGAAAACGGGGTCTTTTTTATTTGCCGGTGCGTCGAACTTTTTCCCTACACTCAATAAAACATTGCTTATTTTTACGGAGCTTTCGCGTTTCAGTTCACCGTCAGGATTTGCGAGGGCACGCTTCCCTTATCAAGCGAGCTTTCACACGCCGCCAGACGAAAAACACGCAGAACAATTTGAATCGACCCGGTTCGCGCAAACAATAACAAATATATTCATTGGGTTAGTCGAGGTTGCTCTTGGATCTGTATTTTTCTAATTTATTATTATACATTTTGTGTGTCCGGGCCAGCGATATTTCGTGACCTGAGGGTTGTTTGCTGTTTCGATGCAGCTTTTGCCCTCCGTAGATTCGAGTTTATCCGATGGATTACCGTAAGCTGATCCGGTTCAAAACAACGTACAGGTGTTATGTTTCAAGAATTTTCTATATGGAAAATCCTTGAAAAAAGTGTATGCGAATTGGAGAGTAGAATTGAGTCGGATAGATTTAACCAATTCCATTATACTAGAGTTCAATTTTATGTCTTCCGCTCTTCTTTATTTTCAATAAATCAATATAATAAGCCAATCTTAAAATAAATATATCATAACGTTCTTTGAAAATTGAAACACTAAATTCAAGATCGAAAAAAATGTATAATTAAGACGGCCAAATCTTAAAACGGCGATAAATGCTTTTGGACAAAGCGAATAGCGACCCTCGAAATATCAACGGTTCGACCGTCAATTAACAGTCAGGACGTCTCACGGGACTTTTTGAATTTGACAGGTGAGCCTCGTCCTTGCTGGAGTGGTGCTCCTCCAAGATGGAGACGAGGGTCCTCAGAGGTACACGACGCCTGAACGAATCTGTTTGTTT
>JAOXNN020000036.1:2864314-2886225 GCA_028571205.2 Hydropsyche betteni | reverse complement strand
AGATAATATCTGATATGTATCTTTTGATTATATTGGAAAAGATTTATCCTGCAATTGATTTATTCGTGTTACATATGCTATTGAGGCTTAGAAGTACACTTATTCAAAAATAAATAAATTATTATCTTATATTTGATCTCACGATGATTAAATTCTGATAAATGAAACAGCGAAATTATTGAAAAGTGAAAATTCTAATTTGTTTTCAATTTGTTCAAATTATACTCGTAATATAATTACTGTTAAATTGTTAATGGTACAATGGTAATTAATAATGAATTTCTGGTGTATACAATAGCCGCGTACAAAATCGCAATTCTAGGCAGCATAAAATTGCAGCACATTTGACCACGTTTGATAATGTTCATTTGTATTCATAAAAACGGCTGGTATTTAATAGTTTTTCGTTCAATTTTATAAAAGTGTCTGTAATTTATTTTTAAAATTTCCCTCACGTATTTCATAAAGCATTGTTCTCCGAGGAAGTGTTCAATTTTAAAATCTTGCGTGGGACAATACCTCTGTTGTTGGTCGTAATATATTTCTTTTATACTCCTACTCAATTAGAATCTTGCAAAAAATTTCATAGCTGGTGGGTTTTTCTTAGTGTTTCAATTTATATACTCTTACAAAAGCATATGATGATTTATTTTTAGCTCGAAACTCATTTTCAATTAAGAGATAAAATCGATGGACTGAATACACTTTTATATTTTTTCAGACTAAATAAATAGAGAGACGTTTATTTTATCTTACTTCAACAGTTCTTCTCCATCGTACTATTTATAAAAAAAGATTCATTATAAATTTCGCGATAATTTTTGAATTTTTTCCTATTATTTTTGCAATTTTTTTCCGCTCTTGATTGAATCGAATGCAAATTGAATTATTTGTATGTCGAATCAATCTAGCCGCTTCAATTCGACAAGTGTCATCTCGTTTCAGAACATCGTTTAATTGAATATTAAATTACACGTTCTAAAAAAATCTTTTGTGATTTATTCACAGAAAGTCCTAATTAATTTTTGAATTTCGAATGAAATTTTCCGGAAAACAGATTTTTTCGTGATTTAATTTTGATATTTATTTCGAATATGTACGTATATTGAAACAATAATTTTTCACTAATTATAATTTTCAATTGTTTTTTGTTGATCGTTGAGTATTTTAATGTTAAAAAAATCAGTCTTAAAAATAATTCTACTTAAGTCTGTGAACGAGTAATTCGTCTGGAGCAATTAGTTTCACAGGATCCTTAAAAAAATAGGACTCTCTCGATACAACAAATAAGCGTCTTTAATCCGTTCGTTTTGATTTCTCGTCACGAAAATATACTCACTTTAGGTGAAATGAAAACTTAGAAAATCTAAACGAATACTCGAATACAAACCGACCGAAATAATATAAGATATCGAAGATTAAATCGAATCCAAAATTTTGCCCTTTTATTTTTCATTGTTCGATGTCCATTATTGCGTTTGTATAAAAGTAATCTTATTGAATTTTTTTTTTCATTCATATTATTATATTTCACTAATGAGATTTTGATAAAAAAAATTCCATTTTCTATAAATAAATATTTATTTCTCATATTTTTCATCAAACCGATGAAAAAATATGTTATGTTCTTTTTCGAATCAAAAATTTTTCCATTGAATCGTTTACATACTATATACTACATATATATATTATGTATACTACGTTTATATATTATATACTAGTTACATTTTTATAAATTGATATATTTTCAATTATATTTCTCGGTATTCAATTTTCAGTCGCAAAAAAAAATCAATCTTTCTCTGACAAACATCAAAACATTCAATCGATAAGATTATCGCAACGCAACCACTCGTATCACATTAAATCGAGACACAAAGAACAATAACTTTTCCCAACCTACAAAACAACCTAGAACCCAACCCGGGACAATATAAAGTGAAAGCCCCATTTAGATTACAAATTCGCACGACAAGAACACCTCGCACATACGACGGGCAAATTAACTTATCGATTGGGCCGCTTCGAACCCACACAACACAACGCATGATGGACCAATTACAATGGAACGACACAGAGCTTAAATTTTACACATATTCCTATTTCGGACCCTGCATTCGAACCCTCGGTCCCTTTTTCGATTTTCCAGGCGGGTGTTCGCGCCGGTGTCCAATCAAGCAACAAGATTTGTTCGATCCGGTCAATTTGCGAGTTACTGAACTGTTATTGCCGACGCGGTGCGGGTTCTTATTAAAAATGTAGATTTTTCGCTATGGAATATTCGGCGGTGACCTTCCGCTGTGCGAGGACATAAATATTTCATCCGAGGGTTGAATCGAGGGTCGTGGACGAGGACGTTTTGAGAATACGAACGGTGGATTCGTTGCGTTTGATTTGCATTTATGTTTTCGTTTGAGTGTTATGTAGGATGTTTATTATTTGTAGGAGGAAGGATATTTTGAGGTTTGTTTCTGTAATTAATATGTTGTGGGGATTAAGTGGTATGTATGTATCGTTTATACTTCTTTGTGAGATTAGATGTTTGGTTATTGTTCGAACGAAGATATCGAATGATACAACAGAATTATGGAAAGTAATTATTTCATGATAAGTTTTTTGTTTATTTATTATTATGTTTTCTGAAAATTCTATATTCAGTCAATTAGAAATGTATTATTCCAAAATTATGGGTGTTGAAGAATAATGAAAATAATTCCCTATAGAAAAATCCTTTGGTTATTGATAAAAAAGTTTTTCGTATTACCAAGTTTTTTCCATCAATATTTTTACCATTAAAACTATTGAGACTTTTATCTGAACCATAATAATTTTCGAATATCATTTATTTTAATATAATTTGAAAAAATAGTAAGAATATTCGTATTGATCCAAGTTTATATACATTTACGTATTTCTTATTCCCATTTTTTTAATAGAATTACGCAGTGTGAAAAATAAGAGACCGTTCCGTTTATTAGAGGAAATATAAAGGGAAAAAATGAAACGTAAAATGCCCGAATGTAATTTGTGTGAACCATTTATAAAAATAAAAGAAAAACACGAAGAAATGTGTCGCGGCTCGAGGAATAATGCAACCCGAATTACGCATATAAAAGACGAGAAACAGGGACGACAATTCCATTGTACCTCGTTCAATTTTCCGCGGGAGTAACATAAATTTTTGACACTTTTCGATGCTTGTTTATTGAAAATTAATTTAATTTCGCGACAGGAATCTTATTAAACACCTTTTCGAAATTCTTTATTGTGTTTCGTGCTGCGACGTCAGGTAAGTTTCGAAATGGCGTCACCCCGCTTTCGCGCAGACGAGATACGAGTTTTGAACGATCGTTTTGTGTCAAAACTTTTGTTCGTCTCTCCCCATTGTTCACAATATTAAAAGACAAAGAACGATGTCAAAATTTGTATCGATTCATCTCGGTTTATAGAAATTTCTGAAGATGAAAAACATTTGTTTTCGATCTCATATTTTAGTTTTTGTTAAAATATCGGTCGTCTTATTACAAACATTAATATACAAAACAATAATAATGTATTCATAATATTCGATTGATTAATAGCTTAATTCAAGCTCCTTATGATAATTCAGGAATATATCTTTATATTTGAGGTAAACGGAAATTGACTCGTGAATCGATTTCCTCGAATGCAAGAAATTGCCGGATCATACCTGACGATAAAACTTCGTTATCTATTTTCGATTTACAGAGGTTCTTTTCATTTAGAATGGCTTATTCTTAGTTTAGGCATGGAAAATTTTAAATATGTAAACAAGTTTTTTCTAGAATACTAACATGAAAAGTATGCGTATTTGTATTCGTGATTTATTGATTCTGACCGAAAACATCAATTACGAACTGATCGATATATTACAACAATATATCATGTAATTCGTTACTATTCTCCATAGGATACATTAATTATGCAATTAGTCATTAGTCGTTGATGATTTATAGCTTAACTATAACGCTAATCAAAGCCAATTTTGTAACCAGCGCGTTATTAATCTCCAGCCAATTCGAATATTATCGAAAACGTCCATATTGGGCTCTTATTATACCACAACTTTCATCACGTAATCGAAAATGAATCAGAACACCTCTCAACAAATTTATAAAATAATATTTCGTGTCGAAGCGCAAGTGACGTCTTCCAAAATCAATAACGAAATCCTTTTTTCGGGGGCTTACGTATATCCTGATCGAATTCCAGCATGTCTTTCTTCCTTGCTCGAACTAATAGCAATTCTATCGTATTATCATGATCCACTTCATTGCACCTTTTATACCGAAAGATGCCATATTCTAAGAGAGTTCGCAATTTCGGGTTCACGCAATATGGGCTTCGGAAAAAAATAATGAAATCTGAAAAAGAATCCTTTTTTGATCATAGTTTATAATTTTTTATAGACATTAAAAATATTATATAATATTGATTTTTTTTATAGATATGAATTGATTATCGGTAATTGTACTATAAAATAATTCATCGATGAAAATAGTCCGGAAACGTATTCAGTATCCATTCGATAATGAAATTAAATCCAATGACTTCCTACAAAATCAGATTTTAACGCTTGCAATATAACTATACGATCGTCTGCCAATGAAATTGAACGACTATCACTAGTTTATATTGCCGGAATTTTTCACTCCAGCGCAATTTTCAAAAAGCGATACGCGCACAAAAACATCCGCGCTTCAATAATGTCTCGCAAATTTTAAGCACGGATCAAGCCTCCGTTTTCATTCCGTTCGGATGGATATCGCGCAAATACACCCTCAAATGAGGTGTACAAAAGCGAAAACGAGACCGTAATTATGAAAAGCTTCATTATCGTTGGATCGAAGCGCGAACCGAGACCTCTTCGTAATCGTCTCGTAAATTCGAACGAATCTCTCGTTTTTGGGGCGAATCTAAATTCGCCAGATTTCATTTCGCCGAATTAACTGTATTGTTTCGGAATTTAATTTAATTTTTCGGTTTGTGCTTCGTTGCGGAATTTTGAGTTTTGTGCATATGATGTTATTTGTGTCTATTTATTGAAGCCAATGTTTCGACGATAAATCGTTTACGAATAATACACAATAAAAATCTATCGTATCACATGCGATATCCTAATATTATGTCCGTCCATATTTTCCATATACAAAGTATAATAATATCGGAACCTTTTGCATGAACTGATTTACATCTGCATAAATTATATTAAGAAAATTCGTTCGACGTCCCAAAATTTCCTGGAAACTAATACACCGGAACCGAACTGGAAGCGGATCCCTATAAACATTTCGATATGCAATAAGGTTTTATTGAGCGACCGAAATTCGGCATCCGACTAAAATTATATCACGATCCCGGGACTTGATTAAGCCGAGACCAGCACGCCTCGAGTTTTTCACTCGAAACGAATTTCCCATGGTGGAAAAACCCAGCTCGCGGTCACGGCGAGAGGAAAACTTTCCTCGAATAACAATAAAGCGGCACTCCGGCTATGGGGCAATAAATATGGATCTGTTTGTTCGATAGGACGTGCAAACACGGACTGTTTCTCGGCGATTGAATTCGACACAAAAGTGAAGCGGGCTTTTGAATATTCAGGGCTGCGGGGGAGGAATTATCGTTTTTATGGCGGCTCGATGTGCGAAACTTCGCCGATTCGCGTACGTATTACATATTTCAGGCTGAGTTGTTTCGCGTCTTTTGTTGTGTTACATATCATGAATACGGACTGAATTCTTTTTTGTTTCCGAGTGATGTAATGTGTCTTTTGTTGGCGTGATTGTGCTTGTTTTTGTCTGCGGTTCGGATGTTGAATGGAAAGAAAAGCGTTATTGAATTTTTTTTGACGTATTTACCATACTGAGATGTTGAGTTTGTTGGCATTAATTGTATTGTATTTTTCATAATATGAAGTCTTGTTTAACAAACGATGGTCCTATTTATAATAATATTCAATTGACAAATTTATATTATTTTATTTGATATGTATAAAATTTTAGTACATTTTTCATTTTATATGGGCAAAGGTTTTTGATCATATTTTTTCTTTTTTATAGAATAAAAAAATATGTTTTATGATAACATTCGATATATTTTCGTTTATCTATATTTCTACATAATAAAATGTGGCATTTGATATACTAGCGTATTATGATAATGATCTTAGACATAATAGTGTGACTGAAATTTATTGAAACCGACATCGTGTAGAACAAATATTGTTTTCTAAGTGCTTTCTTCTTGTATGTGCACACCAATATTTTCACTATTTTATGTTGCGGCACGTATTTTTCCACACAATAGTATCTCTATGGACGTTGGAAAATACCTCTCAAATTCAATTTTCTTTAGAGCTCCAAGATATTTATTTACGATGAACACCAAGAAACCCTTTTACTCTCATTTTTTTCATCTTTATTTAACAAAGTTTTTTCATTCGATATCATTGAATTACGAAGTCGATAATATGAAAATATTTACAATTCACTCGTCTATATTGATGTTTTTATAAAGTTCTCTTGGTTTTTTTTGTGAAATTTTTTTATTAACCTTCATTTATTTTCCAGTATGATGAATCTTTTATACGATTTCATGAAGTTAAAACCTTTCTTCATTATAATATTCTTCGAGATTTTTCCCTTTTAAATCTCATAAACTTGCAATGTTCATTTCACGTCACACAATAGAATATAAAAGGATCATCAAAATGCAAATTGCGAAAGAATGTCAGAAATTTTTATTACGCGCAATAAAAAATTTACTATGTAACCAAAACATTCGCGCAATAAGTGGATTTTGATGTCTACCGCGAGAATTAGTGCACCGTATTTATTAGTAGAGCTTATATGTATGCAGCGTTATAATAATTAACCATGTCGGTTACATTATGCCGCTCGATTAACTTTCACAGTTCCGAAGCTCGATAATTCGACGCGTCAATTCATAGTGATACTTAACTTTTCCAAAGTTTATGTCATCGTCAAAATATCAGCTTATCTATGAAACTTTCGGATTACTCTCACAGGGAAAAATCAGCTTTGTTGCCGCTTTACAGCACACGGAATAGGGGCTGTGAAAAGTAATTTCTCTTGTCCGAGCAAATAATTGGGCTAGAATCGGGGCGCTAAGACCGTTCGTTTATTTCGGTCGTAAGTTAACTCGTTAAGTTGTTGCCCGCTACGGGTTAATCTCGTTCTTGAGAAAATGCTAGCATAGTGGAAATATATCTCACTTTACCTATGTAGATCCCGGAGTTTTCCCAGCACTTTTAGTTTAATAAGTTGGAATTCTCTCCGGGGAGCTTGAAGTCCCGGTTCATTGCATTCGAAGTGTTCAAATTTTAAGTTGCCGTCTCAGTGTGAAACAATCGTTGAAAGGTTTCATGTGTTTTCGTCCATACGTAAGCAGTGATTTATTTCAAAAACGAAAAATATAAAGTGAATTTAGAATAGGAAAAATGTCGGATTGAACATATGAAATATGTTCGTTTCGGTGCAAACTTTTGACAAGTTCACGCGAACACTATGGAGACACCAGATTCTGAAAGCACTTATAAATCATAGTATAATACAAAGATATTTCATAAAATTTAAACGTGCCCTTTTTGCGCTTAGATCGCGGAATAAGATGATAAATGATTTTTCAGTCTTTTTTCCCCATTACTTTTTCTCTTTTTCGGAACCTTTTTACACCAAGATACAACGTAATATACTCTTATCTTAATGTGATAAATGTATAAAATATCCCACTGACCTTTTTCTGTGGAAATAATTCATTATTAAAATTGTCATAATCATTTTCGGCTACTTTGTAAATATATGCGGTAAACGACGTATATAAAGATCATTTATTCATCAACGCTTTTCAGATTTTTTTATGCGTTCGAAAATAAAAAGTGAGAGCGCGGATTATTTTTTTTTCTATTTGCCGAAATTTAATTAAAATTATACGACATTTTCGCGTAATTTACGCGTGTTTTCATGGAATTTTTCAGCGAACAGCGTCGTAAAAACGTACGTATAACGCAAATTCGCTTTATGTACACACGCGCGAAGTTCGACGTTCGCCGATTTTTTCCCCATACATATTCCACGGGGCGTTTCACGATTCGTCAAATACGTTTCTCGCAAAAACGAAATTTTTCAGATGAATTGTCATTTTGCGTATCGCTCGGCCTTTGTACGGGCGACAGATGATGAGATATAACGAGTTCCACGACAACGAGATTAAAGCTCGTCGCATATAAACGTAATCCAAGATAGTCGAATGTCGACAAAGGAGAACCTGTGGCGTTTTCGCGAGATCGTTTCTTTTCCATTATGTGTTATTCGGGCCATATTCGCTTCGAAATTTAGTGTATTATGATGGGGATCGGGTCGGGATGAGGTTGATTGAAAAAAGATTATTTTGTGCAGCAGTGAGATTTTGTTATACGTTCTCTTTCAAATTGAATTTTAAGGACGGTACATTAAGCTGCGTCTCTCGAGTACCGTTTGATCCATAAAATATGATAATAAGATGACTAGGGATGAGAAGTAAGTCAAAGGGTTCATACGTTCTTTTAAATTTTTCCATGTCAGTTTTTTTATGAATTTAGTAAAAGTATTATATTATATTTTGGTATTGTCTTATTTTAGTGTTATAAAAATTGTATATGTTGAAAAATCAATATATTTTTCAATAAACTCGCAATATTTATTTATAAATTTTCATTGTTTTAGTTGGACTATATGTTTATAAATATATACTTGAAAATGTATGGTTATAGAATGATATTTGATATTTTTGAAATGAAATCCTACAGAAATATAATACCACATCGTAAATAATGATAAAGAAAAAAAATAAAATATGTTTTCTTAGACTTTCATAAATAATTACGATTTCGTGTATAGATCATTTCAGTGCGCATATTACTATTTGTAACAAACATAATTTTCACACGAATAAAATTAATTTTCTTTATTACATTCAAACTCATATCAATTTACAAAACAACGCAGGACATTTAATAAAAACGTCCTCGGATGCTTCTATAATATTATTATCTCGATATGAACCAACATGCCGAGTATGGAAAACCCTCGAGCATCTTACGCGCGCCCTCGAAACCGGGATTGCCGCCGTCATATTTTTCATATTTCACTCCGGCGAACGGCCGGGATGAACCCGAGAAGGAGGCTTTCGAGGAAATTGCGCCACACGTGGTAAGGAGTTTAATTAAATCCCCCCTCCCAGTCGTAAAAACGCTCTTAAAACCGACAAGTTTGCGCGGGGACGTGCCAAACCGGAGGCTACTTTTAGCGTTTTTAAGTCGTCCGTCGTAAAGGCGAACTCGCCCCTGCTTCTGAGGATGTGCTTTTTTTTGTTTTAGTGAAGGCTACGTATGAATATGTGAGAAGTTGGTGTGCCGTTGACTTAGTTTTGCCAGCGGATGACGGTGCGCCGAAGCGGAAATTTAATTTAATTAACGAACGTGAGCGCATTTTTCGAATAAACCGTTTGTGAAGTTTGACCTATTTTTAGAATATTTTATAAAGTGCAGTTTTGAATTTGAATTTTTAGAACTTATTTTAAACATTCATTCGTTTTAAATTGGTTGTTTTAATTTAGACGCGTCTGTAATTGTAATGTATAGTAATGTCTGTTTTTTCGAATATTTTTCTTTAGTTAATATTTAACTTTTTTTTTCTTTTTACCTAATAAAAGTTTGACTTTTAAGGACGCCTCTATGGCCAAGTTAGACTAATTAGGCCTTCGTCAAAGTTCTTGGAAAACTTTCTGAATTTGGCGCTCGAAAAGATCCCGTTGAGATTTGACTTGCTGACTCGTGTATATTTGACTTACGTTCGGATCGAAATATTTCAAATTGCGCAACCTTACAAATCCACCTCAAAATATTTGTATCGTTTTGTTTTTTATTTGCACTGAATTCAATAAAACTTACGTTTGTAAACCACCTTCGTAACTTTTGCGGCGCGTAATCGGTTTTAGTTAGCGATTTTCTGATTGGTTTTCGTTCAAAATATGAAATCTGATATTTTGAATATTTTGAACTTCATCTCAATTTCGAATTTCTAATGTAAAGTAGGGATATAGTTTTATAATATTTCATGCTCAACAACTAGAGCATTTATTAAACTCTAATCATCCCTTATGGATATATCCTACCAACTGAACAACATTGTGTTTAAACAAAGTTTCGTTTAATATCTCCGTTGAACGCAATTTGAAGATAAACTTCAACGTCCATTACAACAAATTTGATCAAAATTTACAATTTAACTTTTCGCGCATATATTAAAATTCATAAATAAATAAATTAGATCAATTAGGCTACATTTTGTTTAACTGACACTTTTTACTTATGAGAACGACGGCAATATTTCACGTCATACTATTCGGCACACATGAACAAATCGACGTCGTTTCCCATCATCAGACACGCCACTTAGCATGAAGTAAGCGTCACCACTTTATATATCGAAGTTGACAACCGAGGCGCTTTTTCGCGAATTTTTTCCCGACTCGTATGAATAAAAACGTCATTACGGACGCGCCTGTATACGCGTTTTTTCTCCGAGTTTGTCAATGTGTACGGACTCGTTACGCGTGCGAGTCTCATTCTTCCTCCTCTTCTAGGCCGCGGGGAAAAATGCTTTTCAAACAAAAATGAAAAATAAAAGGGGGGAAAAAACTCATGGGGTTTCGGGAAAATATGAGAAAAGCCTCCGCTTGAATGTCAATCGACGTCGCGCGGTCATCGCTCATCGCTCGACGAATCTACAACACGTGGTGCAAACGTGGTATGTTTGATTTCGGACGATTCTCAATCTTTTTTAATATATTGTATTTTGTTAAGATTTAAATAAAAATTATAATTCAAATTTAATTTACAATTCAAATTTTATACACAATTTATCATAATTATAATCATGCATATAAACTATTCATTTATGATTAGATTTTATTAAAATTTTCATCGAGGAGTCGTTCGAGTTTATTTTTTTCTTATATAAAAAACCTTCATATAATTTCAATTCAATTCGATTCACAATTCTCGATCATATCATAATATTTTGATAATGTAAAATAAAAATTTGTTTCAAACTTCATCGTCACCCTCACAATAAATAAACCAATATAGAAACCGCGAAAACAACCAGAAAGCACACACACAAAACCATGCTTATTTTCCGTTCAACATCTTCGTGAACACTAAGCACCGTTCCATTCATTTTATTACGTTCGAGCCGCGACAGTAAACCCGGGTATTTTTCGCGGAACAGAAACCTCTCACCTCTCGGACTCAGACGAGACGAAAAGTCTGAAAGCCTCAAAGGCGCCTTCGAAAGTCCGCTGAAAGCTCCCTTCAACGAAAACACCCCTATAAGATTCTACGAGGAATCGATCCTTCGCCGGGATCACCGTTTCGTTTCGTTTGCACCGAGCGTTAAATTGGCGAAAGGAAGGAAACCAGACGTTCATATAAAGAGGACCATCCATCTGTGTGGAGACCCACCCATTTCCAACCCACGTCCCACTTACGTGTCACCTTGGAGTTTCGATACGTGCGAGAGCCGATTTTATGATATCCGAAGTGAAATCCCTCCATTTGCTGTGCCGTCTTTTGTTCAGAGCATCAGCTTTATTATTAAGGGTACGAGGGGTGTTTGGATATTCGCAGATGCGCCGAATATACTTTTATTATTTTGGCTAATTTGGTTTGGATCAAAACTTTCTTCGATCTAGTTTTATAATAAATCGTATAATTTATTTGAAATGTTTGTTGGAAAATTTTCCGATTCTATTGAAAATTTTATTATTTTCATTAGAGAATGTAAATTCGTAAGCAATTATTTACTAAACTAGCGGTAGTGCCCGGCGTTGCTCGGGACTTAAATTTTCAATTAAAGTTATTTTTATTTCTTTTATTTATATTTTTTTATTTAAATTCATTCAAACAACAGCATAAAAGCAGGCCGCGTATTGTCGTGTATTATTAGCGGAAAATTATTTTGCGGACCATCCCGTTTTGGGTTCTAGGAAATATGGTAACCCTATTTTAATGATACAAAAACCTTCTAGACAAAAAAATATTTTTTTTATATAGGCGGGGGAACATTCTTTTGCGGACCATTCCGTTTTGTGTTCTGGAAAGTATGGTCACCCTATTTTGATGATACCACATATTCTCGACAAAAAAATACACATACATTCCAATTTAAAAGGCGATCGGTCTAATGGTGTTGGAGTGAAACGGCAACAAATATATATATACAAACAAACATTCATTTTTATATATTGCTTCAGGCTTAATAATACAATCGGTGGAAACTCATTGCTGATTTGATTTATTAATTGCACATGTTCATTAAGCCTTTTCTCTTTGAGTAATCAATTTTATGACTATCACGAAAAAATTTCCAATTAAAATTTTTCTCGTGAATATAATATTTTCGAATAATTTATCAACATAGCTGTTCAATGTAAAAATTGTGATTACAAACGCCAATCACGCGCGCTTAATTAACTCAAAAAATGTACCACACAAACGTAGTTGGGCGCCGTAATCAAACTTCCATCTCGATTAATCCCGCTTCGAAATTTCACGCGCGATTAATATTTATAAATTTTCGCGCCAATTAACGCCGGCTCTGAATTTCGGCTACACTCGTCTGGCTCTTCAAAGAATCCGGGCCAAGGAAGAAAGCCGTGGAGTTCTCGCATAAATTCAAATTGTGCACGATGACGTCTCCGAAATGTGCGCAACGCTAGATAACCGTAAATAATGCGATTGTTCAACGAATTCCGACGTGTAGATTAAAGATAAATCTTCGTAATTATATCCAGCACAAAGGATTAAAGAAACCCAGGGTGCGTGCGGAAAGGGAAAATTAGCAAACGGCGGAGGCGGATTTGACACGTCCTGTTTCCTTTGGTTTTGACATTCACTCTAGCGTATTTTCCTTTTCCGCTTCTGGCTGCGTAATCTCATCACGATAATTGTGCTCACGCTCGAAATCCAAAAACCCACTATTTAATAGTATTTTTGTGTCACTGTTTGTGTATATTTTTAATATGGCTCGAACGAGAAATCAATTCTTTGACTACCGGACCGTTTTCATGTAATAAAAAGAAAGAAAAATCCGAGTTTGTATAAAGGATATTCGAGAAGTAGTCGGTCGTGAAATATTTTCATATATCGTCTCAGCAACGTTTGATTTTCACTTTGTAAAAGCATCGATGGGGAAAAGCGAGCCGTAGACGACACGCGATATTTTCAATTTTATCGGAATTATGTGTTTTCAATAGGCACCAGGAATTCTAAGCGAATATGCCCCTTTTTTATTGCATGATGGCGCCTTCGCGTTGTAGAATATTTCCTCTCTTTTCGATGCCCGATATTAACCTGTATTTCATGCTGATATCTTACGCCATACTGATTCTATACATGTTTGCAAATGCTATCGCGTTTCGTCGTGTTTATTTATTTTCAGTGCTAAAAATATAATAATTTGATTGATGACCCCGTCCATTGTGGAAACGTGGTTAACACGTCGTTCATCCTTTGTAATGGTATATTGTTGAGGATTTTTGCGAATCACTGCACGAAAAGGTTGTAAACAGGATGACCCAACGTTTTCTCTTTATGTAATCTTTCTGATTTACATTTTGCTGTGTTTAATGTTGTGATATGAAAATTTTGTTACGGAAGTAATCATTTTATTTTGATATATATTTTGTATTGGATCGCGACTCTTATTCAATTTATACCGATATTGCCTGAAATTGAAAAAGTATCAAATTATATATTTTTGTTTCATTGGATTCATGAATGTTGTTTATCCGGAAAACCCCAAACGTCGCTACGTTGAATTTTGTGAAACGTGACGTTTAAGATGGACGTTGGGAAATACAGGATATTTTATCACTTTATTTGCTCTTAGAGTATCGCGCATAAAATATGAGATTTTTCCGTATCCGCGACATTTTCACTCTTTGTACGTGTGTGTATTTTTTTTATTGTATTTTCATCTAACATCCATTCCCACCCTTGCGGAAGAAACGGTGAATAATAAATTTCCCTAAACCTTTACAGAAATAAAGGGAAATAGATAGTATATGCGCTCGGTGCGGTTCTTCACTACTATAAATCGCGCGTATAGTTCCAGAACCACACAATCACCTTTCGCCACGCACAATTTATATTCAGCATATGTAGAAGCGCATTTACGATACAGCCATTTATAATATGCGTATGTTTTCAAATGATAAATCGCGCCACAGTATATTATTTTTGGGTCTCGAGCGCAAAGACACACGCATTCGGGTTAATTAATCCTGTTGGAGTCATCTTGCGTACCTAGAACGAGCTTAATCAAAAGTTTTGCCAATATGAACTTAACTGTTTCTTTCAACGGACGAGATTAACTTTTTCGGTTAGCTTTCGCGTCGTTATTTCGTGGAACTTTCACCAGCTTCTGCGTTAACAATGTGTACACTAATCTACTTTGGTTCTTGCCTAATCGCATTACCTATTGTTTGTTTTTTTTGGTTCTGTGTTTTTTTTCGCTTTCCGCTTTCCAGATATTGTATTTTTTTTAAGAAGTATCGCGATTGCTTTTTCACTTGATTGGAGAAATAAATTATAGCTGCAATGACCGTGCCGTTTTGTTGCTTTATGAAGAAGTGAAATTAGTTCTTGATATAAAATATATAAGTAATATGTATTTTATATCTAAAATATAATACGATATGAAATTTGATCTTCCTTCATTTTAAAATGATTTTCAAACAAATAAAATCAACAAATTTCATTTCAATCATCGCTCAAAGAATGACATATTTATACAACAAACTTTAGTCAGTCGAAATACGAGATACGTTTAGAAAATTTGAACAATAACAAGCCATTAAGATATCGTATTTCATTTTCTGGACCGAAATTAATTAGCTATGAAGTCTCGACGATCGATTGAAACATTTCAAAATTTACGAACCGACATTGTGAAGTTTCGCTAGACACTGGAACATTTCTTTCAAAGTTATAATCGAAACCGAAAGCGTCTCAAAAACCGGGAAAAGTCTGCTAAAATTTGCTACGACTATCAATCAAAACATGGCGCAAAATCGACCTGACGCTATCTTATCGTTGGATCGGCAATTTTCTTTTGTCGTCGACAAAAATTTGTCCAAAAGTCATTTTCGAACTATCTTTATAAGTAATTTTTTTCATCGTTCTTTTGTTGTTGAAGAGTCAAATAAATTCACATATATTTCTTAAGTATATATAATACAATTATTAACATCTTTTTGGGTTTATATTATAATTTTTCGTGATAGGATTTCAAAATCAGACATCAAATATATAAAGTAAAACTTTGATAATACCTCGAAAATATCAAAAAAATTCTTCAACACTCATCCCCGATCATCAACAATCGACAATTTCCGAAACACACATCGCCTCACATATTACAATATTAACACGGCCGAAAAGTGCGAATATGACCCGGCTCCGGCGAATCGAGCCCTTTAGTCCGTCCTCTTCGTCGTATAACTGTCAAAAGTTCACTAACGTTATTAATCACCCGGTCTAGATCCTTCGTCAAGTGGCTGTCAGTCGATAATTGCTCCTTTGGCGAAACTCTCACCTGGGAGGTGAAGTCCTCCCACGTGCGATCTCCACAACAGATAAACTCCGATATTGGTCGGCTTCGGTTGTTGCGTGGTGTTCGAACTTTCGGCATTCGTCATAACCACGCGGAAACAATTTCTGGAAAGCTTTCGGGGGTGGTCGGGTGCTTTTTCATTTTATTTATCGGTTTTCATTGGTCGTAAAAGCGGCGTACGAAACAATATTGGGTTTTTGCGCGTCGAACGTGCGCAAAGTTTGGCTTTACGACGACGCGTTCGGTTTTATATGTCAATTTTGCACAATATTAACTATTAAAATTTCGTTTTATGTTGCGTCATAACTCGTCTAGAATGTAACAAATTCGGGAATGTTGTTGTTTCAATGTGGATGTATGATAATACCGGAAATTCGGGGAATTGGCTATTTCTAACAATGTAATGTTTATTTGACTATGTTTGTACGTTTGAATACATATTTTGAATTATAATATTATTATCAGAATTTATAAAATTTTCAGTCGGAATTAGATTTTATATTGACAAAAAACATAAAAAGACTGATTTTTAATTAAATGTAGAATAAAATCGACAATGTCATCGAGCTTTAAAAAAAAAATAAAAATCTGGTTTCCCGATGGAAACACCTCATCGTCGTGTCGAAACGACCCGCTTCACAATAAACCCAGAAAACTCAATTTCGTAATGGAGTTTTTAGTATATAGAAGTATAATATATGTATGCTATGTAAGGGATTAATTTCTAATAGCATTCTTACCGCTCTTAGCACGTCCATCAATCCAATCTAACTGAAATACAATTCTTCGCCGAAATAAATATATTTCCATCTATTTTCCGAAATATATTAATTCATCTCGGCTTAATATTTTGATTACGTAATATATAACATAGGCTACCTTGCAATAAATTCGGCAAGCGGTTCAAATAAACAACCAAGAAAACTGGAAGTCTTAACGTAAAGTCCTAGCCAGCACCCTAGTAAAATTTACGATTCCACTTCGTAGTGTTCACATGAGCAACAAATAATACTACATAGCGCACAAAATGCAGCATTAAAATTTTAACGTCTGAAAATATAAAAGTCGCATTGTCGCGTATACGTATAGCACAATTGATATTTTCCTACTTTTACTGAACCAGCGGAAAGTCCGCGATTTTCATCGCGAAGATAAGAAAAAATCCGCTTCAAATAAATAGGAAGAGAACTCGTTTTCGACCCGAAGTCTCCGACCTCGCATATTTATATCCCTCTGCGAATAAATGCGATTTTCCACAACGGTCGGATACGCGCGAACTCCTTTCGAGCAAAAAATATTCACTTAAGCCTACAGCGCATATATATGTGGGTCATTCAAAAAATCTTTAGTCATCCTACTTAAATATATTTGAAAAGTTGAAATCATCATACGAATCAATAAGAATATATTTTTCAAATTTTCACTATGTTTTCAACATTCATTTTAAAATTTTCATAATGTATTATGTTTGTGTAACATAATACGTTCCACATTCTTCCCTGCCATAATTTAAGTGTCATATCGTTCACGTATTATGCGTGCAATTAAATTAAAATATCTTTCGCAACCCTTCCGAAATTATCTTTCCCGGATGGAGGCTGTACACTGGGAAAGTTTTGTACGACCGAATGAAGATCCTCTCTCGCTCTTTCGTGAACAATGTGCAATAAAGATGTAAATCGAGTTAGGCCGGATTCCGAATTGAATCGTGTGCCAAACTTGTGCAATTATTGTACAAGTAATGAAGATCATTGTCGATCTGACTGTTTCGAGTGACGGATTGAATTTGTCAGTGTCAATTTTGCGTGAATTTGGTTTTTCGTTCGGAATGTCGTAGGGAGATTATTATATATTCATGACTGCTTGTGTGTATTATAAGAGCACCGCCGAAAGTCTGTTTTCATTTCGTTCAGTGTAAAAAAAGTCTTTTTGAATTTCATATTTCATGACGTCGTGGAAGTCTCCTCTTTTGTATATCAAATATTTTTAATAAATTCTTTTTGCAACCATTTCTACTCTGAAATATTCAAAAGCATCGAGAACGTACTAGATTTTTTTCTTCTTGATTTTAGGCGATATCTTTCTTTTGACGGTGTTCAGTATAATATTTTTGATAAAAAATTTCATTTATGGTTTAGGACTTGCTTTGCTGGCGCATGGTTTTTTTTCTGAATTGGTAATTTTTCATATATACAATCGCTAATATTATTCAGGAATTTTAATGTATGTGATATTTCAGACATTCATGTAAACATATTCTTTAATGCATTAGCTGTTTACAAGCTTCAAGTAAATATTAGTATCATATTCCGAGTATTTATCGTCGATTTAACAAAGCGCCGTTTTCTCCATCAGACATATTTGAATTCTTAATACAAACACTTCGAACTTTATTCGTCGTTTCGAAACAAATGATTGCTGTTTATTTAAGTTGATTTTTATCATTTTACGCAGTGTGTATAGACGCTTTCGAGCTAACAAATTTGATATCGTACATTGGAAGCCCATGAAATGCGAAAAGTAGCTTTCTACGCTATCAGCGATTCACTATTATTTTATGTGCGTCGTTTCCCATCGTTTATGTCTCCTCCCATAGAACCGTTCTCTTCTCTGTCCGATACCCTTTATTTAGACTGCTGAACGACTTCGAACATCAAATTCGCACACCTCATAAACTGATTTTACAACAGCGCTACCCGCCGAGCTCCACGATGAATTGAGCCCTGTCAGAAAATTTTCTATGTTTCAGAAAATTGACTTATTAGAATTAATAATGGTGTACTTTAAAAATCTCCAAGGAGTTCAACGAGGCTAAAATTCAGGCTTTGCATATATTTTTAGGGAAGTGAAACAGTTTCTTTGTGGATTTTTTCGTATGCAGAAAGCGTTCGTCTTACGCCTCTGCACTTTATGCCATTTTCTCGCAATATACGTTTTCTTATTGCGTCTGAGTAATATTCCAAGAAATTTTTCATACTGGTTGCATTTTGAATATCTCATATGATTTTTTATTACATGTTTTGTAATAAAACTGTATACACACGTCTTTGGTTCTTGTGGAAAAAAATCATGTAAATTCTCATCTCCAAGGAACCGACGTTGCTTGAAATTAACGGCATGAAATATATAGTTGAGTATAGTAATTACTCAACGCTCTATAGGGCAACAAAATTTGCATATAAATGCGAATATTATAAAACGCCACCATGAACACTCTTTTCCTCATAAATGTATCTTTCACAGTTGAAAAAATCCAAAAATTATCAAATGTTACTGTTTTAAAACAAAATTTTCGTAAATTGTAATTTTTTTAAGCGGGTATTGTTATTATTTATTTTTGATTAATAATATTTTAATTTATATGCTATTATTTTGACATTAGAACCCGACGAAAATTATTTTTATGATAAATTGTGTCATAAAACATCAAAATTAACATAAATAAATTGAGAAATAGAACCATTCTTCAGACACAAAACTTACAATTAAATAAATTGTTCGAAACAGTTACATTTTCGCGAAAACATTTATTTGATAACGATTAATCTTCGCGAAGGAAACGATGTTTTGTTTTCCTCCCTCTGGCGAAACAAACAACTCAAATTTTATTATTTGTCGTCTCTACTCCGTTGAATTTTCATCCCGCGATCAGAACGAGGGTAGAGTAAACTTCCACTAGTTAAACTATCCGTTTTTGTATCGTCCCCCATCGACGACGAAGACACGAATTCCATTATTCTGAACGATTAAGTGTCCATCGGCCTAGATAGAGCACGCCTTAACGAGTATCCCGTCCTTTTATTTTGCCTTATTTTTACCGCTGATGCCTATCGTCCCATCACCAAGGACTCCTCTATAATATGATAATTGATTACGTCGGATTCAGGTCACATTTTACTACAGTAGAAAAAAGCGAAAAAGGCTTCGGATTTCCAGAGTGTGCACTGTCCTCGATATTCCGTCGGATAATGCGGCTTGACCCATTTATTTCACACTCATGCTCGGGAGGCTGAATGTAATTAATAGATGGCACAAATCGTGTCTCGTTTGCAAATATAAAGTGTTCGAACGCTTAACGTCATCGTAAATAGGGGTCTGTCAAAGCTCGCGAGCCTGTCTTGTGTCTTAGTTAGCATAAACGACAAACACGACAGCTTGATGGCTTAATTAACTGAACCACGGGACCGCCACTTTGACGAACATTGACAATTGGACATGACCTTGTATGATTGTCGACGGTAATTTATACAAAAAATATCTACAGTTATCGTTGAAAAAATTGATGATTGATTTTTAAAAGAATGAGATGGTTAATCTTTTGGGGTCATGTTCAGCGTTCAATTTATTTTCTTGTGCGTTATCCAAATCGAATAATTCATGCGCGAATATGTAATCGTTCTGGAATGTTTTTATTTTCGTGGGAGATATAAATCAATCTCATTTCATGATAATCGAATGTGTTTTTAGCATGGTAGGAAAGTCTTTTTGAAAATAACATAAAAGAGAATACGTCTACTTTTGGTGATTGGATTAACAAAAACTGGTCCCGTGCGATTTATAAACGTACGCGCTGCTGTGTTTGGATACGAAGTTTTCTTTAACGTTACTTTTTTCTCCCCTGTTGATTGAGAAATCTCGAAAATTCTCTTCGTTGCTAAACTTTTTGCATAAATATAACGTTAAGATCTCGAAGATTGTATAACACAGAATAGCTAGTGATTATTTTCTGGCTTTCAATATTATTAACAGCACTTTATTCTTTTAAACACAATTACGTTTCGCATTATTTTTTTATCACCGAAAATTTTTCACAATAAAAAAAATAATAAAACAAAATATTCACTGTTGTATTGAATCGAAACAAATATTTCAAGCACACTAAATTTTTTCCGTTTTTCCAAGCCCCAGGAACAAAGCATTGTCGTTTTAATAGCGCAAATATTTTTATTTCAAACACAATAAGGACGTTCAAAAGTTGCTTTCGCGCGATTTTATTTTATTAATCGTAAACGAAAAGTGCCGAAAATTTATAGCGACCATTTAACCTCGCGTCTGTCGGAACAAGTTTATCGTTTTCGTAATGAATTTTAATTTACGCATATAGCCCCACTTTACCCATAACGCTTCGAAAATGAGTGGGCTTAGATACATTATTTTTAATTTGCTCCCGTGAAATATGACCCTATAACCGTTTCGAAGATATTTCCGAGACGATCCTATTATTTCAAAACAAAAATAAAATATGCACATGCGGACAAAGGATTTATAAAAAATATATATTATTAAATTGAATTTAGCAGATTTGCGATAGAACTTAACTAAAAAGTAACTTTCATCGCACACGCCGCAATAACGATAATCCCTCGCATTGTCCGCGAATTAACGCTTTCACATATTCCGTCGCATCATTGTTAATTCACGTTTTCTAATTTATTTTGCATTAAGCGAGACGGTCTCGCGTGTCGTTCTCTCCTCTCGCGCGTGTGTGTATGTGCGCACAATTGGAAAAGCTCCTCGGATTTGGTCGAGCTTTCGCGCAATACTATTCGCTTAATTCGAACGAGATTCGTCGTTTCGGCGGAACGAGGATTTATCCACGGCCAAATTGTATTTTGCGGCGAAACAATTGTGCGCGGGAAAACGCGATATTCCTTGAAAGGATATGGCGTCGCTATTTGTGTCGATCGCTTCACTAATATTCGTGGAGGTATGTATTTGATTGTTAAAGTTTTGCTTCGATTCGAAATTTTCGCGTTGATGAAATTCCGGATTTTTTTTTTTCATACAAATATGGTTGATATATTACTTTTTGCATTAGCAGAGTCGTTGTTTTCCTTCGTTGAAAATGACGTATTTTTTTGATAAATTGCTTACTCCTTTAACTCACTTAACACGATTTTCCTTTTTACTATGAGTTGGCATGCTTGCTTAATCCCATTTAAATTTGCGCAATAATTCATCTTATCTCGTTTACGTTAATTTTTAATCCAAAACCATTTTGATTCGCATATTATTTATATACTATTTTCTTAAATGGAGAAAAAAGGATACATCTACCCACCAATTTAAGCGGTAAATACAATTCATGGTAAGCCGCGTAAAAAAGACTATGAATCCGTATACAAATACATCAGATATCATCATCATTAGCAGCCTATAGTTATCCACTGCAGGACAAGGCCTTGCCAGACAAATGCGGCAGTTTAGGCTATA
>JAOXNN020000036.1:2832183-2864124 GCA_028571205.2 Hydropsyche betteni | reverse complement strand
GTGCAGAAACGTAAGGTAACGATTTGAAGGAATAAACTCCACGCTCCGAGTTTGATGGCGGAATATACGAAACTCACATCATCATCAGATATAATCGAAGTAAAAAACATTTTATATTATATAAAAAAATAAACCAATGCTTCAAATAAATGACAGTAACTGTGATACACTTATACAAAAATTACAAATCTTATCATAATTTATTAGTAGTGTGAACTGCAAAAAGGGAAGAGGGACGAGAGTTATAAACAGCAATTAGCTTAAAAATTGGCACATATAAATGGCCATTGTTCTTATCTAATTAAATATATAGGGTTCTGTAATATTATAATTAATTAATAACGTACAAATTCAAAATACTCCTATTAAAAAAAATAACATTTTGCACAACCACGTCAACGGTAAACCGCGTAAAAGAAGCACAGAAGTACAACGTAAATCGGGGGATGAGGGTATACATATATCGAAGCGCTTTCGAATCAAAAGCGTCTCAAATTACAAACTCGGATCGCATTTTCACAAAACCGCACAAAAGAATTTTCAAAGTTCACCTCGTGTAACGGTCGCAATCGACTCTTTGTTTGTAACAACGCTGTACGATCGTTTCATTCTCTGAAAGCATAAAAAAGAGACAAACAAGCGAACGAAACGTTCCGGCTAATGCAAGGTGAGTCGAAATAAATGGAAACGGTCCGACACGATCCTGCATTATGTACCGAGTGCACTGGAATGTTACGTGTTTGGTATAGAAAGAAGTGAAATAAACTATGTTGCAAGTTGTGTGTTAGCGGAAAATTAATTAAACGAAACTTTTATGCAGTCTAATTGAATTTTAAAATTATGGAAGTTGTGCGGTCAATATATAATTTCGGCCTCATATTGTTTTAGTCTATGATTATTTAGTAAGACATGGCTTCGGTATTCAGTTTTTTACGATTTGCATATTATAACACATAATACATATTACCTACATATTACATAATACATAAAAAATCAACAGTACCGAATAGTTATTATCTCATAATATTTTATTGAAAATACGAATAAAAAATATCATTTCTAAATATTTCATTCTTGATATAATCTACCTGGTTTATAAAACTAATACTAAATCTATCGGAATATAATATTATATTTTCTATATAAAAAAATAAATGAATCTCGAATTATAAAGGTTCGGATAAACAAAGCTTCAACGCAATACTATACGTATAGCTAAAATGTTTATAACGGTTTAATTGTGTTGTTTGTTTGTACGCTTCTCAGCCTCCCTACCAGTTTGAAGCGTAATGAATTATCTTGAAAATAGACTGCCACCGAATATAATTGAAATTAATTATTCGAGCAGGCCTATAAGTAATCGAATACTAATACCGGAACGTCACACGCTAAGACCGCACAATTCATCAAACCATAATAACTATTCGAATTCATCATACGCCCGTTATGAACGAATACACGATAATTATGCGGCAGTCGTCGACGTTGATTAATATTTGAAATGTGATAATTCTTTTACAGTCCAAATCCGCGAAAAGAAACTGAACATTTCATCCGGCTTTCAACAGCAAACATGTGCACGTGATATTTTGAGGATTCGCGTTATCGTTTGACTATCTCGAGAACGGCTCGAACGTGCTCGCCGAAACATAGACATGACGGCTTGAGTAAGAATTACATTTCTACAACTTTTATTTTATGCTTTTCATTCTGGTAGCGTGGCAGGGTGATCGACGTGCTCGGTGAAAAACTCACGTTTTAACTATGTTTCGTTTCTTAAGAATTTTTCTAGTTTTATACTTACTTTTTACCGAGCGTGTATCTTCGAGTTGGTCGTTTTCTCACCCGACTATTTTACATTACGGCGTGAAAACTTATCATCCTGCTTGTTACATGCACCTTGCAGTACACGAAGGTGATCTAGTTAGGTATTGGCTACACCAAGTAGAACCTGAGTGCTTCATTTACATTCAATAAGAAATTTACATTTGCGAATAACTGAAAATCGTCTTAACGGACCAACTTTTGCGGTCAATTGAAATTATTTTATATGCAAAACATAAAATATAGTTTAAAATTATTTAAAAATAATTAGAAACAAAGATTTAAATCTACTCACGAATTTCTTATATATTTAAAAATTTCACCAGGTGTTAATCGGTCCTTGGAGAATATTGTACTGGCACGATTCCCCAATCAAACAACAAATAAATGAAATTACATAAATTCCGTTTGGGAAACTGCTGTCCGAAGATCTCGCCCCAGTTTGATAAATTTCCAGAATTAGTGGGATGTTTGGGGGTGGACAAATATCTCCCGTTTTCCCCTGCGATGATCGTCGAGCTGGTCGATGAAGACAACAACCGGAGGTGTTTTCGACGATCATCCATCATGCTTACCGTAGCAGATGTCGTGCTAGCAAACAAAACGATGGTTCCAAGATCCACCCAACCGCCCCTAAACAAGCGCATCACTTATAACCATGGTGTTGTGTACAATATTAAAGATTTCTTGTCGAGTCTTTGTTTTATTTTTGAAATTCGATATTATGTTGTATTTTTAAAATAAATAAATATACGCGTTTGATTGATGTGTTGAATTTGGATTACCGTCAAAACTGTTTCGGATTTTTTTTTTAATTATTTGATTTAATCATTTCTATTTTGGATTCTGTATATTTTGAATGGGTGTTTGTTTATGAAACTTATGCATTTACGAAGATGAATAATAGTATTATATTTGAGCGTTGTAGACCAATTGAGTTTGTGGTGGGTTGCATTTGATCGTATAATACACGAACTTACCCCGAAGCAAATTTGCTGTATTTCACAACTCAATTCTGTATTTCAATTGCACAACGAGCACAATAATATTAAAAACTAGTTGTATACAACATAAAATTTTATTTACATTTCAAAATTGTGAAAGATTAATTCGTCCGAAGCTCCTATACACGCGAGGTTATTTCGCCTCTAGAGAACGCCTTAATTGCAGCGCGACGATCGTTAGTATGGATAATATTTCATCTACAAATTTGTCAATAAATATAAATCGAAGTTTTTCTTATTCCGGTTTCGAAAACGACGTTTATATCGAATAATTACTGTGATCTGACTCGTGGTTTGGGACCGCGTAAGCACACAAGTTAATTCAAAGGCGTGTCATATGAACACTGACAAAAAAGCAACACGATTTCGTTCTAGTATTCGGTATTATCCAATATGAATTATGTTCGTAGTATATAATATTAAAAATGGCTCGAAATTATATGGAGATTCGCCAAGATTATTATTGTCTAGCATCCTTTTCATTGGGTCGTAAATAATGGCACGCATATGTTGTTTTGCGTGAAAGTGGCAAATTTATGCGCATATTATAATCGGTTTTTCGTGAAGCATCACGAAATCTATTATGTTATAATTGTGTTAAATTTACATCTACGGAAGAGTTACATTTTACATTTTCAATATATACTAACATGGGAAAATAAATGTTCATTGACGCATCTAGGTCAGAAACGCTTATTATTTCAGGCTTATTTATAAAACGTGAATAAATATAATATATGGATAGAATCAACGAAGTAAAAGAACAACATTATTTTAATATTTAAGTTTAGTGGACGAGGGTATTTTGAAACACACCAGGACTTTTGGGTGTGCGAATAACATATTTTATTTATAAAGGTGAAAACTACATTTATTTCAACTACATATATAGTTCATTATGATAGTGCATAAATATAACAAAGATATTCCACATTTGTGCACTTACTTCAGTTCTTTACTAGTACCTATTAGATATTCCATTGGAGTAAAAGATCTTGGAATATCTTAATCCTAAAAAATTTTAAAAGCTCAAGTAGGTGGAAACATTTGAGCTAAAACAACCGGTTCAAATAACCAAGACTTTTTTCACTATGCAATATATTATATAATAATATATTATATATACAAACCCCATAGTGACCACCTAACTATCTGCATGAGGTGGAACGATCTGAATGGTAATGAATCCGACATACCAACAAATCTCTCTACACTAATAATGGATTCCAGTCAGAAATGAAATGCTGAAACAAATACATAAATTTAATATGAATAATAAAATATATAAAAACTCGCGTAATTTTTGACAAGATATTCACCTTTCAAAAAATTGTATGAAAATTGCTTTTATAAAGTCAAATTCTTATGTTATTATACTATCGCTTTTCCTATGATAAAATTTACATCGCGGATACAAAATATAATTTTGTGGTTGACAAATTTGCTTCGAATTGTATTATATATTGCGGTCGTTCGTGGGATGTTTCCAGAGAACGGCCATAATCAACGAGTGTCTCTGGGAAGCTTCCTAATTGCAACTGTTGCAACGGAACTACTGCAACAACAAGCTCCGGGCTATGTCGTACACTACCACTATTCACGATTCGCCAGATTTCATCCAAGCGAAATCCAAAATAAGCAAACCAGTGTTGTATGTATTATAATATATAGCACAAAGAATTGTTTTTCGGAAAAAAAATCCTACTCCAAGGAAAAATACTGTGCTAGGAATTGATTTCTTTTGATGCGTATTGTGAACTTTATATGAATTACTAAAATTTAAAATCATAGACAACATGATATTCGAAGATAGATCGTAAAGCACATACATTTGATCGTGAGCACATACATTAGTACGGAACGGCGTCGCTGTATTAACTTTTAAAATTTTACGATTTTCCCTGTGAAAATTAGTTATTTTTCTTTTTCGTACGAGGCATATTTCGCAATCTCGAGTGCGAATTTTCGCCTGAGATATTTATTCGGAATTTATTGCTGCGGCTTCCTGCGGAGCTAACCGCTCATTACGATTTCACAATGGGTAATAACGCTCCTTATGTTTTTCCTTCGTTGCCCACATACTACGCAGCTGACGCATTTTTATAATACTTTTCTCATATACTAAGGTTATGAGTATCAAAAAATATACAAGAATTTATGATACATTCTCATGTTATTAGATATTTTTGTTTTAGCGATTTTTTAGTGAAACTAATGAGCATTTCTTGCTATTAAAAAGAATCGTTAATAACACAGAATCGAAACGTGACTTCATTAAAAAAGAATTATTATTATGTAAAATGTATTTTTTTTAATATAGTATTTAAATTTTATTGCAATATGAATATAAATGTGAGGAGTAATTAAGAAAATTGCTTGATAATAAAACTTAATTTAATTTAATTAATTTTTTTTATATATAAAATAGAACCTTTTTCACATTTTTTCGAGCGACGCAAAAATTAGTGAGTGTTCACCAGACCGCCGTATATTTTCATTAGTGACGTGAAAAACGCCGACGGCGTATATTAACAAATCGTTTCCCTTTTCATTCGAGAGTACCGACGTTAATACGAAAATTGCGAAACATCATTGCGATTGACAAAATCACCGTTATGAGGCCATCGCAGTTCCAACTTCCTCGAAGTATGGAAGGGCAAAGTCCCTTTTCCCGTTCGACAGTCGAAGCAGTTGTACCTAATTAAAGTTAATGATTCTTGGCCTACTGTTATTGAGAGACGGAATGGTTTAACTTTAAGACAGATTCAACTGAGACATGCAATTAAAGCGAGTTTCCAAAATCCCCAGGGATCATCCGGATCCGATGGACTTTTGCGAATTTTGCCCTTTTTTCCCCCATTTGCATTTTCGGAGGTCCTAAATACGCTTCCGTGATTTGATTGTACGCCCGTCGGTGGGGTGGTAGTGTAATTAATGATTGTGAGAAAGTGTTCAGGTGTGACACTTTCGAGGATGCTTTCGCAAAGTTTAGTATAATAAATGATGAGAGCCTTTTTGACCCCCGGCGGCAAACTTTGCACTTTTTGCGGTTCGCTCGAAGAAAGAGAGGTCGTTAATATTTCAATGATAACTTTCTGCGATTTGAGAAAATCTTAAAACGTTTGTCATATAATCGTTAAATATTAATGTGTCGAGCTTTCAGTAAGTATTGAGCGTATTGAAAAAATATGGATTCGATTCAAAGCTTTCGCGTCTTTCAACGTTTAGAAATCGTTATATGTTGGTTTATTAGGCATTAGATTCTTTTGAATTCAAATGTATTTTCTTGTAATGGTAAATTTTATCTTTTTCATTAATCAGCATTATCTTTTTGAAGCTTCGGGCTTATTAAATCATGAAACGTAGCGAAACAATTTATAAAGAATTTGAATAAGGCGATTTTATACTATACATATTTATTTTATGATAAATCAAGAATAAATATTTCATGAAATTCTTTAATATTAACATCTCTGTAAATTAATTTTTCAATTGCAAAACATAAAAATTTCATTAGTTTTATTTTGAATCAAAGATTTCTCATTTATCCAAATATTTATTTTTCTTAATTTCACTTGCAATCGAAAAAGTTTTTCATTTAAGAATCTCATTTTCAGAATTCTCATTTATATCTCGAAGAATTTTTTACATAAAGTAAATATATTGTTTGAATTCATCAGAATGTACGAGTATGGTTATAAATATAATATAAATAATTTTGTGTCGTATGTAAAAAATTACTTTTACTGAAAACTCAGATTAAAAAACTAAAAAATCATCTCTTTTACGTTTACATATAGTAAAAAGCATAAAAAATTAACGATTCGTGAAAATTATTTTTTGCGCCCAAAAATGCACCAGAAAGGAGAGTTGATATGGAAAAAATGCTTAGTTGTGCTTAGAAAGCAATTCGTTCCACAGCATCCGTTTTAAAAATAATTTAAAAAATATGCAAAAACGTTGAAAAATATTCTTCTGCTACATCACAGTCTGGTCAGTGTATAAGCTCGCGGATTACTTATCTACAAATCAGCCTAGTGTGCAGCGCTTTGCACTGGAAAGCTTTTCAGCCACACAAAGGCCACTATTTCAAGCTTTTATTTGAAAACTTTTTAATGCCATAAATCAGGCTGTGGATAGGACTTCCCCGGTGGAGGTCGGATGAATTTTCCGCGCAAACTCTAAAGAGACACAACCAAAATTAAAACATACGGACCACCAGAGTATGCATCTCTCGAGAGGCCCTTGTGTGACATATACAAATTTGTTCTGTAGCATAATTTATAATTTTGTGATTTTTCATATTTTTTTGCAACATGAAATCTAGGTGAGGATTTTATTTCCTTGAAAAAGTATCCGCTTTAATTATAACACCTTTTTTCGCTGTTCATAATTAGCGAAACGTGAACGAGAAAAGTTAAAGCTTAAGCGTTTCAAAAGAAAAGTATTTCAGAAGAATTTCGTTAATCGCATTGCAAATTTTAGAACGAAAAAAAAGAGGCTGAAATCGACGATTCCACTTGTATTAAATTCTTTTGGAAAAATACCTAAAAGCGGTCGAATACACCAGTGCGTTCCTACTGGTAAATAATTATATGTTTGTTTTCGATGTTTCGCTGTAATTTTGCAGAGTCGAAAAAGTTTTCTTCCTCGTGGAAATTCAATCTGGGGGAATTAAAAATTTTCGTTATAATGCTTTTCAAAAAGCGAAAGTCTACATTTTCCAGCGGTGAAAGGGATGGATCTTTACAACTCCGCACAAGATTTATTCCACCATTATAGGTGAATTCGAGAAGTTTTTTTTGACCGTAAAAAGAAATTTTATTCTTGGAAACGGTCCAGATACGTGCTAAAATTGCCGATTTGAAATTATATAAGGTATTTTTACTTTTTAAATGAACCGTCAAAATTTTTTATTCAGTATTAATGTATTTTATCATGTGATATAAAATTTTAAAAGGGATCTGGATTTTATTAAAAAGAAAGTATTTCATAATGACATAAAATATCATAAAACTTTTATACTTCAATAACAAGAGCATCGTAAAAATTTAAATGTGTTCAAAATGAAAAATAAAACTTTTTTTCTCGACCGACGTATCAATACGATACCTTTAATGTATATTGCTTGAGGCTGAATATACACTCACACCGTTTTCTCGAAAATAAAAGTTTTCCGCATGCGGAGAAAATCCCTTCGATTCCTTTTTCACTTATCGTTTTTTTATCATTCGTCGATAAAAAAAACTGTTTTCGTGATGTTTCATAAAAGAATTCGAAAATAGAGGTCTTCTTTTTCATTCCTTTCCATGAAAAGGTTGCATATTTTTGAATGGACAAAATTTTTCCGATGAAGACATCACAATGCACGCACGATATTGTGATTCTAAATATATTTTTACAATACTCACCGTCGAAAATATTTATTTTCAGGCGTTTTATTATAATACCCGCCAAGTATCATAACAAACATTTATATTCGTTCGGCGTCGATGAGCAATCATGTTCGGTCATAAAACTTCATTGATAAAAAACGAAACCAAACTGCCTACTAACATCAATGATTAATTGAAATCTCGCAATATCTTATCCCAAATATATTACCTCATATGCGATCACTATTATGGGTTTCTCAAATTACACCGCACGCATATTATATTAATTTCACATGAGACATGTTTACGGGTAACCATTACAGTACGCTATGATTATCTGCAATCGACTCATTGAGATGTTCCATATTTGAAAATGAAAATTTACAGTGTAAAAAAATTATTATAATAAACGTACATGTCAGCAAGACAATAAATTAACCGATTTTGTTATGTCGAATACCAAAAAAAATAATGCATATGAATTTTTCAACATATGATTTGAATCGTTCGATTTCAAAAAGCGTTTATATATTAATATTTTTCGTGAAATTATTTATATTCATACGAACTATTTCAGTTATTCGTTTGATTTTTTCATTAAATAGATCGAAAATATTTAGAAAAAAATCTATTTTTTTCATAAGTTCTATGAAATTCTCCTGCCGTTTTTTGAAATCGAACGATCCGCTCGATCGTTACGATTTTTTCGAGTTGTACGATTAATATGTAAAAATATATCTTTGTCTATGTGGAAGACACGCGGAACGGTAATAAAATAATAATAAATGTTGTTACTGACCCAATCGGTGTGTTCGAATCTAATCAGATATACGCAACGTTCAATATATGGGGCGTAACCAGTATTTTATCATTACAGTGGTACGGAGCAGATTTATTATCGTGTTCATAAAACTCCCAAACGTTTTATATGATCGCGCACAAAAACATCATAACCTTTCATAATAAATGAAATTCTATATATCAATTTCTACCGAATGTGTATCGTTTGTTTGCCTAGGTGCTTATATGTTCAGTTTCAAAGCCAAGAAAAATACGCGTGGGTGTATACTAAGGTGATGTTTATTTATTTATATCGAAATAATGTTATTGTAGGAAATTTAAATTTTTATATGTAAAATGATAATTTTTTTTATATTTACGATATCAATAAATTTCAGATATAGCACAGCCTATATTGCGTTAACATTAATCGAAAATTTAGAATTCCACGAATACACGCACATTTATGATTTGAAAGGAAATGAAAAAGACATCGGTTTTTACCGTAATTTACGATCGGACATAAATTAAGTCGGACCCCAGGTCTTCGAACGATTGGAAACACCGATCGGGTGATGTATTAATCTTTTAACCCGTTGGCCGAAAACGCACTTTTCCCCCGGAAAACGCGCACCGTAAACGTTTATTTTCCCCGGAAAACTTTTTCCAGAATATGCGAAGACATCACGTCAGATGCGAAAGCGATACGCTTGACACGGTTGACGTCCGATTAATGTGACGGCATTGCGGAAATACTTTTCGCATATCTTCGTGTCAAAAGCACGTTTTTACCTGCGGCTGCCGAATATCGAATTGCATTGACGGTGACAAGATAACGACATATCCTTCGCAGCCTCCGATATTTGTGTTCCAGTGGAAATATTGGACGGTTTCCAGCGGTTTGCGTTTACGTGCGGATCTTGCGTTGTTCGGGAATATTGAAATTTATTTTCGGTGTTTTGTTTGGTTCTTTTTCGGGTTGGTTGAAGTGGTGGACTTTGGGAATCGGACGGGTCGTAGAATGTGTGAAATTTATGTTTTATTTGTTTGATTGTTCGCGCTGTAGTTGATGTGGTGTTTTTGGAGATTTCGATGGATCTTTTCATGCGAGAATTTTTATTTTTATTCGTGTGTTTTATGTGGTGTTAAATTTGGTTCAACATTAAACCTGATATAGTTTCAGAATATAAATTTTCTGAAACTGACAAAATAATTCTTTATATTTTAAAAAAATTGCATTTCGCGAATTTTTTTAAAATCCGTATGAAAATTTTTAAACTAAATTATTGTGTTTCATGAAATCTCTTTATAATCTCTACGTTTGTATTTCATAAAACTTTTCTACAATTTTAACGTAGTTTTTTAACTACATTGCGACGTTGAACATAGTTTATCTCGTTTATTTAATGTTTTACAAATTTTTATGCGACATCAAAACAAACCTTTCGAATATTTTTAAACGATTTTGACAGCAAGTCTTTGTGTTTTCTGTAAAAATTTTATTTCACCTTATGCGTTTGAATTGGGGATTCTAAAGTCTCAAGTGAAAATTTTGAGAAAATTAAAAAAAAGTAAGTTTGGATTATCTGTGTTTTTCGTTTATCCGTGCCTACCCTCCCCGACATTAACCAGGATAATCCACAGTATACTGTATATTTAAAAACACAGCTAACTCAAATATTCTGAAAAACATTTTTTTTTACTTTTCAAACAAAATTCAACTTAACTGTTATGATACCCTGATAATTATAAGCATCAAGTTATCCAGTAAAACATGACACTACCAACACGAACAAAACAAATTTTCTTTGTTCCTACCTCAATATCTAATATAAGAACGATCAACTTCGACCCATAATTAAACTCGACACTAAACCTAATCACATTTCCTCTGAATTTTCCAGAAGTGGGATGTGCGGGTAGAGGCAGCCTTCCCGGCCTCGGTCCAGCGGGGCCGGATATTGAAGAGGAATCAGGATGGGCAGGAGCTGGGATATGCGAGAGGGAGTTGAGGGCGCTGCACAGGAGTGTTCCAGCCCTTCGCAGGAGGGACCTCGATACTATGGCGATAAGGCAACATTTCTATCCCGAGGGCGGATGGGGGTAAGTCTGAGACCTTTCGATAATAAATATCGCGAAAGGTTTTCGAGTACTTCTGTGCTAAAAGCTCGAGAGTTAAATTATGTCGTGAGGCTTTCCGGTATTATCGATGTATCCCCTGTATATAATCACGGATTTCTGTGTGTGTGTGTTCGAATGACGCTCGCGACTTTTCATAGTATTGATTATAATATGGTCTTTATGCGTATACAGTTAACGTCCATAGTATGATACTTATTACTTACTAACTACTGGCTTTGTTTATATGACGTCTGGTGACAATAAGAAATGAATTATTTTGATTTTATTAATTAAAATATTAAATATTCAAATTAGGTACTTGCAACGGGCAGCCGATGTTATTAAAATCGAGCCTATTTACTAGTTTGTAATAAATATGTATATGTGCATATATATTATTTTTATCGGGTTAAAATTAGAGTGTAACTAGTAATTTTGATATTTGTTTTACATATGCCCAGCGATGTATAATTTAACCGTATTGCCAACTTAGTTGATTACAGCGAGATTACATAATGGCAAACGTGTCATTTCAACGTTATCCGATTTCAACTTAGTCAATTTTAACTATTCCGTTCAGCAAACGAGAGATGTGTCGTTTAGAATTTCGATTGTATCGTTTGCATAACTCGAGTTTAATTTCGAACGAAGCACAAAAAATCTCTTTTGATGTGATCAAATAAATTAAATATTGGGCTCACGTCTCTATTTTTTATATGAAAAATAATGCGTTTCATTCGTACTGAGTAATTCTTAATAATTCATTGAAAAATAATAGAAACGGAATATCATTCATATTATATTCTGAGGTGATTTTTTCCGTGTCAAAGAGAATAATATTATAAAAGAATAAAATTAAGACAAAGCGATAGAGAGAAACATTTCCATTGACAAATATAAAAAGGAAAGACGAAAACGGGAAAAGGGAAAAGGGAAGACAAAGACTTTCCAGACAACTGTTTAAAAATGATGGATCGGTTCCTTTTCAGGCGCTCGGCGCTTGGTCACCTTAAATTGCCTGAAAATGTCAATAATCGAGATTTCCTGAGGAAAAAGCGCCTAGGAAGAAAGATCAAAAGTTGTACAGGACGTTATACGTGTCAAAATTGAAACGGGCACATAAAAAAGGTTTCCCGTTTAAGCGTCCTTGTATTTGCGCGCTAAAATGAATGTTCAAACAGATTCGAGCCCGAAATATGCCTCGGAGCTCGCAAGGAGTGATGATAAGGACACTCGTGCTTTTTTCCTCTTATTTCGATAGGGGAAAATTCGTTCACGCGTTAACATAGATAATCTTCGAAATTCGGAAAAAATATTCCTTTCTAAAATATATTTTAAAATAATATATGACCAGGGAAAAAAGAAAAAGTGCTCGTTCCGATATGTCGATGTGGCCGAATGTGCTTTCTCAATAATAATTAATAGTTCTTGCTAAAAACCGATACAATCTAACTAGTTCTGAAATATGCAATCAGTCATATTTAATCTAATACGAAACTCGAATAACCTGATATGCCGATATAGAATAAGCAATTTCAGATGATATTTAATTGTATAATGTGAATAGATAATCACTGGGCTGCGATTCGAATAGGAAAAAAAGGCCATATTTTATTACTAATGCGTTCTTAAAGGGTAATTATTGATATTAAAAAATAATTTAGATTGGTTTGTAATTGTTTTCGATAAACTAGTCTTTTATTTATTGATTTGTTTCTTTATATACCTGTATATAAATTATAAACGAACGTTCCTTTGATGTTCTACTTTATATTTAATCTTCGAAATCTGGAAAATTCAATTTGAATTCAACCAAGTGTTATTTAAAACTAATATTTGAATACGTTAATAGATTTGAATTTCTTTGACGAAACAAGTCACAAAAATAAATTATATAAACTTAAATTATTAATATTATATATTATCGTAATATTTTAAGTTAAAATTAATTGCTTATGGCTTAACATGTTGATTCACAAAAATCATGTCTTTGCTTAAACTCATGTAACTTGATTTTTCCCATATATTTAGACAATTTTATCTGAAATTATAATGCTCATATAAAAATACATTTTTATTATTTCATAAATAAGCATTTTCGCAACGTTTTACGACGCCTTCAAACGATTTTTTCGGACGAAATCTTACACCATTCACGGCTCGTCATTCTATACGGCCATTGTTTCCGCGACAGTAAAAACGTATACACGTTCGATGCGAAATAAAAACCGGCTAAAAGTCGAGAGGCTTTTCCTCGCATCGCATCTCATTCTTTCGCATTTCTTTTGCACTTCTCCCTTGTTTTTTCGCCTTTGATACCTTTCCGGGTCCTCTTTCTTCCCGTGCTTTATGTTTGAAAAGCACACGCGAGAAAAATATGTGACGCTGCCTAATGACGTGCAGTTACGACATCGGACACGTCCACCCGTTTTGTTTGCTTACCTCCCGAAGAATCTGGGATAATAATCGACCGAAACGGACCGTGGTGGACTGTTGCCAAAGGGAAGCCCTGAATCCGGAAAGAGAAAGCCTTTCTTCGGTAAACAACTCACTACGGAAGAATGAAAGCCCCTGAATATTGCCGATCCCCCTTCTTATTCTACTAATGCACAATATGAAATGTACAGGAAGTATTAAAAAATATTGCACGATCGGATTATATTATGTGAAATATTTGATTTCAATCTGTTATATTTTTCACAATCGAAATTCTTCACCTCGTTAATTAATTATATTGTTTTAACCACTTTTTGCAAACTCTTCACATTCCAATTAAATCCCTTTTTTTGGTTGAATAACTCGTTACAAATTTAATTAGCACATTCTTTTATCTCAATATACATGAACTTTTTTTCATCTACGATACCAAAAATAAAATATAATCAAACCGAAAAACATTCAATCTTTATTAACACATACATAAAACACATCAACATATATTCAAGACGCCCTATATCAACTAATACACCCTCGAAGCGAACATGTACCGAGGACACGTATAAATAACGTCTTCGCGCACTCGTCGGCCATAAAACAATGTCGCGGGACAATCCGGGACTCGACTAGGATTAATTTATTAAATAGATGCGTACGAGAGAAATTAAATCGGCACGTCTGTTGTGTGTCTCTTGATCGATAATGCTGTGGTACAGCGCGGAAGCCTCCATGTCCGGATCTTCCATGTTCATTGTTTTCGATAAATTATTGCTGTGGAAACGTTTCCTTGTGCGTACGCGCGAATTGTTGTCGATTGTTCGCCGAATGCGATTTTACGGGTAAATGAACACTGTTCGAGGTTATGGTTGCTCGCTGATATTCAATTAAAAGGAGTTTTGTGTTCGTTCTCGTTAAAGTTTATGGATTTTTATTATTGAGGTTTTACGATCGGAGAATTTTTAATTTCAAAATTTCTGGGTGGGAAATAAAATTGTTTTATGGAGGGTCTGCGAAATGTGTGTGCCAATTTAATCCTTTGCGTTTCGAAAAAATTGTTTATAATAAAAAGATTTTAAATAAAAATCCGCAAATTTTAAATAAAAGTTTCTTTTGGGAGTGCAAAGATTTCACGCGTTTCGTTTGTGGCTGACTTAAATCAGAATATCCTTGCGTGTTGTGCCAAAGACGGTTCTAAATAAAGCCCTTTTCAGGTACGGGATAGTGGTCGAGCACGTTTTTTCCGCTTGTCGTAAAGAAAACAAGCAAACTTTCCGAAAGGATTTACGTTCATTTTCACAATAAAGAGCAGGTGTTGCCGTGTGGAGAGAGCGTCTCGGGGGTAACTTTTCCCGTTTCGCCATTTCGTCGAATTTATACATACTGAAAATCTGAAAACACGCCCCAGCTTCAACAATTTACACAGCCGAAGTCTCAATAGATTGAAACTATCGAATGGCGGAACGGTCGCGATGCTTAGAACGTTCCGTTTCTGCAAAATTGAAAAGAAAATCAATATTCAATTCTGCGGAAAATGCACATATTGAGATTTTAACATGTACGACACGTGCATTGATATTTTTTATTGAAATATTCGAATTATATATGAAATTTTGTAATCTAAACGGATTTAACTTGGAAATGCAAATTTAGCCGATGAATCTGTGTCACGTAGCCGGAATCAAAATATTTATTGCGAGATCGATCTAGCGGAGAATCGCGATCTCGGCCCGGTTTTATCGCGATCGTTGATTTTCGCAAATCGGCGCTTTCGCCTCCGAATGGAAATTTTCTTTGTGTTTTAATTGCCGTTAAAGGGGAAATTGAACCGGATTAACGGCGACCTTTGATCCGCTCGCTCGGTTCATTTAACACTCTCGAATGCGAGAATTCGCTCGTTCGATTCGCCTCAACATCGAGTCGAATGTATCGGACTGTAAGCGCAAGTGTACGCGACGGCGAAATAAATTAAAGAACGAGTCAATAAAATGAGCAAGTCGTAAAAACAATCTTACGGGATGCGCATCGCTTTCGTTTGTAATACTTTGTACTTTAATAGAGCCAGGAAGCGCTCGCTCTATTCGTCCGTAGTCAATTGTAGGTACATAAATCATTTTTATATTGATGAAACGAATGTAATAAAGTATGGTTAATTCTCTATTGATAAAATTGATTGTGTTTTTAATAGGATAATTCTGAAATGGTTATTTTGATTATTTCTTGTGGAAACTATATAAATATTAAAACGCTGAATCGTTGTGCTTAATTTACTTCTTTATCGAGTTTGTATCTGCATTATTTTGCGTTATTTTTAATAACGCTCCGATGAAACTCTTTTCCTGATTATTTAATTACTTTAAAACGCTTCACTCTTTATGGTGAAAGCACCGCGTTTAAAATTTCTACCGTTTTTGAACCCTTTCATCCGAAGTGCTAAATAAAAATTCCCTCTATTTGAATTTCTCTTCACTAGCATGCGTTATAAAGGAAAATACTCATAAAATACCATTCACATATCCGATTGGTGCTCGGGAAAAAACCGATATTCAATTGTATGTGAGGAATTCGAATTTATTCCTGTGATTTGTCAATTCGTCTCCATTTTATTTAAGCAGATGTGTTTATTATCGTATGTTTCTTATCGTCGAGTCGAATGTTTGAACAATATGTCAAGATTTCAGGTGAAATCGGTACAAGTCGAAGAGGGCATAATTTATATGCGACACTGAATAAATCGTGTCAATAAGCCGGATCAAAGGGCTCCGAATTGGTTCACTTTTTTATATGAAGCCTTTCTTTTGTAAAAAACATTTTCAACAATATTTTGTACATTTTATACGTTTTCTTTTCTAATTAATTTATATCAAGCTTGAATTAAATCATTAAAAGCAACGTTACGTTTAATTATCAAATTAATTATCAAAATATTTAGCTGAATTTATTTTATATACAAAATATTATATAATAATATATTACGTATACGCCCATATGGACAGTTCTAGTTATCTAAAGTAAACAACCAATGTTATGTCAATCAATATGATGGTATTGATTAACAAATATTGACTCTGAAAGCAGATAGTTTATAATGACAAAACTCACTATGTAATAAAACAGAAATCAATTTCCGAATAGACAAATAATTTATATATAAATTTATATTTACTTCAAATAAAAAAAAAACAAAAATCACATTGAAAATACCACCAATCACATCGAAAAATTCATGACCCATAACATTTACCCTTTTATCCGAACGGAATTTCCCTCAATATAGACGCAATTTCGACAATTCGGAAAATTCACGGTACGACATACACGTGATCTCACGCTCGGTCACGTGCGGCGACACGTGCAACTGCACCCGACGAATGCACTTCGAATTCCCGACGTGCGCGAATGGCCGGGAATTAACCTTTGTCGAACGGGCTACGATGGCCTCTGCGGTCGATTCACGAGGCTTTTATGGATTTTTTATCCATCCTGTTTAATTCTATCCCCGGGGTGACTTTTACGCTCCGGGAAATTTATGTCGAGTCAAAATGACGGCGCTTTTAGGAAAATCTTCTTGTTTTTCCGAGACGTTTTCTCTGGATGGTTCGTGAGGTGTACCTTGCGGGATACGGCGTACCTTTTCTAATGGGCTTTCCATTAAGAGTTTTTTTTCTATTATATATTCTACTATATGAATTGTACTGAGAATCTTCTTGCTAAATGTAGGCGCACTTTTATGGTTATAGTTCGTTTCGTATATATAAAAAATGAATATAATAAGTCAATGCAAAAATTTTATTGTATTTTTTTTTATCGAACATCGTATTTTGAATCCAAACCGATTCGACGCAAATACCGCACTTTTTTATCGGTTTATTTCTATCTTCAACACGTTCTCTCTGATATTTTGACATGAATCAGCGTTAATTATTCTTAAAACATGTCATCATCATGTTTATCGATTAATGAAAATTCCATGGATCGGAAATTTGAAAACCGCAACATGGTTATTCTATTAACTGAACCTCTATTGTACATATTACAAGTAATTTTGATTTAAGTGGTTTTGTTATTATTTTTAAAAAATTTGCACAGTAAAAAATGCTATAAATGCACTTCATTATTTGAAATTTCAAAAATTTTAAATGGGCTATTTATTGTTCACTAGCTAGACTTAAACATAACACATACTGAAACGGAAATATCTTTCATATAATAGAACAGTTTGAATACATTTGTTATTTATTAGTTCAGATTAAGGAATAAAATATTTGACCATCGAAAAAATGCGATGAAACTTTCGCATTGACCAAATATTAATTTAACAAATTCCCCGAATTGGAATTTAACCCTAATCAATAAAATTCCTGTTGTTCAATTAAAAATTTTCCAATGCGTTCAACATTCGCACAAACTCTTCAACAATACAATAAACAACCAATCAATATCCAAACTATGCAAAAATAAACAGAACAAAAGCTTCCAACCATCTAAAACATTCAACCTATCCACGATCGATCCTCGCATTAAGTAACAATAATCGCCGATACCGAAATAATCACCGGTCGTTTATAAGGTACGACAGTCGTCCACGGAGTGGTCAATTGAGCGTACTCCGACGACGATGATGATGCTCCATTGGAGATCATCTCGAATATTTATAGTCGCGGACCATGGCCGCCGCCGATAAATCACCACGCTCGAAATATTCGAGGGATAACCTTTGGCTTCGATATCTGGCCCCGCAGGAAACAAACGAAATTGCACCTATAAATTAGCCCGGATCACAGTTATAAGAACGTATATGAATACAGCTTTTAGCGTGTACGTTCCGAATGTTATTCCACAAAGTGGAAGCGATGCATTCGAATCGGGCTTTATTCGGTTTGTGGACCTTTGTTCTTTGTCCTTTGTTTGTATAGAGATGTGTATTTTATAATTTTGTATTCGAATTTGTGAAACGATTCGTTTTAAAGTTTAATATTTGATTTTTACAAGACCAATTACAAACTTCATATAACGATTAATAACCAGCGCAAGAAACACTCTTTCCCTCGGCATCAAAGCACACAAACATCAACCGCCCCCCAATTAACTTTCGCCCAGCACACTTCGGCGACAAAAAACCGAGCACTCCCGGCCATAAATAATTACATAACAAACGCCGACTATGCATACAACATTTAAAAAGCTCTCGCTAAATTCCAGGCTCTCGCGCTAATTGGTGTCGCAAAAGTGAGAACTCGGCCGGCGCGTCAGACGCTGTCAACGACCACAATGGCACCGAAAAAGCTCTCTCCGTTCCTCTGTTTCTCACATCCACGTCCGCGTCGAGCAGAACTCTCGTGCTTTGTGATTTTTATATAACGCCGGGCTTAATTTCACGCCAGAATACCTACCGCCGAAAGCTCCATATACATAATGATGCGGCCCGAAAGTTCTAGGAGCGTGCAAGGCCGAGGCGCAAGGCTGGTAGAGGGTTAAATTCGTTTTGGTTGTGTAGGATTTTTTATTTGAAATTTGTGTTTTTTTGGGGTTTTGTGGAATCGTGTTGGAAGTTTGAGATTTGGGAAAATGATATCTTTGCTCTTGTAATGAATTTTAAGATTATCTGACGGCTTTTGAGTTGGTGAAACTTTGTCTTTTAACTAGATAATTTTAGTTCTGCTTCGTTAATAACTTCGGTAAATTTTTATGTAACTAAATATTAAAATATAGGAGTAATACTTTATTTATAAAAATAATTAAAATGAATATTAATATGTTGAATAATATAACCAGATTGAAATTATCCACTATGATATTTTGAAATTTATAAAGTTCTGTAATAATTTATAAAAAATGTAACTAATTGATTGAAAATTCCGTATTTATCAAATGAAAAATTAATAACTTCATTTATATTATATATTCACATATCATTAGTCCAAAAATGTCGGAAAATTCACAACTTTTTAACAAGACCCACACCTATGGCGCGATCGTTGACAGATTCGCGCTCAAGATGGATTAGACGCCATTCGTTGTACGTCAATCTCACACATATACATTATCCAACCACGACATATTTCATACGAGGCTTTTTTCAATTTCAGATGGATTATATGCGGAGCAGCCTTCCTCGTGAACCTCCTGAGCAGCGGCCTCCAACTAGCCTTCGGACTTTTATACATCTACGCTTTAAAACACCTAGGAGACGCGGCCGGCCTAGTTGCAGGTAAAAATCTCACTTCCCCAATTAATAAATACTTAATTCATTAAATTTGATCCATTAGCGACCCTTCCGCTATCCGACATCCGCCGGAACCTTCCCGCTAAAAGCCGCATAATAATTTACTAGGGAATTTTTACCACCACCACAAATCACGACGCAAACGGCTTAAAAGTTGGGCCAGGCAATAAAAGCTCGCTTAGAAAGTTGAGGACTTTCCCTGTGTCCTGCTCGGGGGGTTGGGAATCACAAAAGCTGGTGGTGATATATCGTTTTGTAGTGTCCGGAGGCACTATCGACCGATTTGATGTCTATCTATTGCGGGAGGCGTATCTATATAGCTTTAGACACCTGAAAGTTATTATTGTTCGTGAATTATCGTCGGTTCGAAAAGCGGGAATCGTAAATTTTCCACTACGTCGCGTTTCGTTTCTGTGTGTGAAAAAAGCGTTTCGAAAATTAAAAATTTCTGTACATAAAATACGGGCGAGACACGAGTCGGATGATTAACGCACTTCCTTTTGCGCATATTCAAAGTATCAACGTGGGAAACTTTTAATTTATTGCGGTGCGAAATCTGGAAGCAATCAGTTGAAAAGCTCTTCGTTTTTTATTTGCGAGTTTTGAAAAACTACTGTTCGATATTTCCGTGCGAAATATGTTACACTTTAATAGAAAGGCTTTTAATTATTTTAACCAATCCATATAATCCGTTTTAATAATCATAATTGAAGACGATGAATAAATTTGTAATATTCAATCAATTTCAAGACCATTTAATTATCTTCAAGATGAAAATCGATACATTTTAATTATATAGCCAATTAAGCAATACAAAGCAAAAAAATTTAATGATTTTACTAGATCTGCTTAATTGAATTTCTCAGATCCTTTATTTATCAGCGGGGATTAAAAATTCGTTAATAAATACCTTCGAAGCTCAAAAGTCGATTATTTTTAATCCTCAAAGTATTGGGGGTGACCATATTTCGACAGATAAACGCTCACCCGTCGGTTTTATGCAAATTTTTATCGAAACTTTCGCCTGCAAAAGGGTGGGGACCCGATTTTAATTCATCTCCAATTTTCGAATTAAAAATACTGAACAAACCCGATTTGCATATCGGATGCTGTGAGTTTTCCTATTCGTTAGCGGGAGGTGGTTATTTAAAAGATTTTGTCGCGGAAACGATGAATATTAACCCGATCGTTAATCTGCAATTTCGTACGGTCCGCAAAACCTTTTTCGACCCCTGAATAAATGCATTGTTCCTTTGAATATCTTTCTCTTTTCATTATTTTTAAACAATTAAGTTTTTTACATGCAACGTACTTATTTAAATTTTCTTTCAAAATTTTTCAATTGAATATAATAGCAGCACTTTAAAATTATTTTCATTTTATGAAAAAATCTAATTTGTTTATGAAAAATTACTTGAATATAAAAATTATACTAAAAAATTACACAAATGTAATAATTATTTCATATTCAATTTTTCTTACATATGTATGAATTTTTGACTATACATGTCATGTTTATAGTATGTATTACGTAATCTTAAGTCTAATATCCTTAGAGACTGGTATCCTTAGAGACTGATCAATTTAAATTAATCATGTCAGTTTTTATATATAATATAAAAATTTCATTAAGTCAATATTTTTCGGAAAATATGTTACTTTCCTAAAACCATTTTCACTAAAATGGGATTTTTCATTGAAATAATAATTCTGAGTGAACGAAAAGTTCAAAATACATGGTAGAATTTGCAAAAGATTCTTGAAAATAAATTCCGAAAATTCATAATTCAACACATGAGAATGCACCCCAACATTTCACTCGAATCGTTTCGCTGAATGCATTTTCTCAATGCAAATTCACCATCGTGAATGCATTTCATACAAGCACCGTCCATCGATGCAACACCTTCAGATGCACTCGAATGCATTTCCATACAACCGAGCCCGTTTTCCCACTGCAACAAGCCGACAGGCTTCCACGCAATTCCGACAAAATAATACCCTCACCGTTGTTTATATCATACATATATTGTATACAACGTTGCGTGAAATGGCCATCGCAACTATTACATATGGCAGTGCGCAATATTGACTGTTATCTAGAAACGCTTTTCATCCTTTCAATTTGTACCATGTACATAGTGTCGTAACTTTTCATAATGTCCATTCCGTATGGTCTTTGTTGTGGTATTTTCGTGTCGAGTTTTCGCACTATTGATATTCGATATCTAAAAAATAAAAAAAATTAAATGTACACCGTTCCGAATATTAACCAATTTACATTTTAACCGAGTCATCATCGCATTTAAATGCAAATCCGTCCCGAAAATAAATCGGCGATTCCAACCGATGAATATTTTGCGCTCTGAATGAATAATTTATTCGAGCCGTACTCCTATGTGTATTTTTCTTAATATAAAGCCTACTAAGAGGGAAGAACGCTAATGGACCCCGGGTGGGACTGCGACGACGGAGACGATGATGATGATGATACACTCTCGATTCAAAAGGTCGTTCGACGAAGGCTCTCCGGCGTCGGGCCTCATCACATATTCATAAAGGCTAAATTAATCAAAGTCTACCGAGTGGAGCTTAACTTAGGGCCACTTGAAGGATTGTTGTCTATTCCGCGCCTCCGGATCGGCTGGATTTTCCTCAACCAGAGGCTTTTCTTTCGTCGGGGAAAAAATACCGCCTAATCGTTTCGCATATTTCATTTTCGACCGCATATTTCATTTTGAATCTGCCGCGTTGAAGTACAGTGTTAAATATTTCGGGTATGAATATTAGATTGGTTCGTTTTGTTTTTGCGAAGTATTCGTGCGTGTTTATGTTATAGCTACGGGAATGGTGTTCTAAATTGATGTTTTTTGCATAATCACATGTGGCGTGTGATATAAAAGGGATTGTGTAAATTCATACGTGATTTAATATTTTTTTCGCTTTGAAAATGTGTTTTCGTGTTGTGTCTGTGCTAAAATAGGTTTTTTTAAGGAATGTCCTTTCAGCATTCGTCGGCTGATTTATAGTGTTTTTTCATCGTAGACATATTTCAAAAATATTATACAACATCGGTATGAATATAATATATCGAGAGTTGCTAAAAGTATTATGAATATATTTAAATTACAATTTCACGTAGACATTTTAATTTATCGTGTTTATTTTCAATTAATTCGTACATGTATTTTAAAAAAAATGCTATTTTGCAAAATTATAATTATGATTTATTTTCGAAATTTATGGTTATTGAATTGGTGTGGCTTCTATAAATATAATTTAATTATGATAAATCAGCGTTTTGAACGGTAAGTTGAAAAATGTGTTGACGCAATTCGAATACAAAATTTAATATCTGAAGCCTTATTTATTTGAAACAGAGAAAATCCGAATTTCATAAAACGAATTCGCGAATCGTAAAATCTTAAATTAAAATATTTTCTCGTGCGGTTTCCAAATCTGCGAAAAAAAATAGAATTTCACACTTAACACAAAAAACTATAACATTGAAATTCGATTAATATTTTCAAATAAAAAATACCCCATTCAAACTTCGTATACCAAAATATATCGTATACACCCATTAAATACCCCACAATAAATCCGACACAGATCTCAGAATAATTCAGCGGCTGCAATAACTTATTTTTCCCCAGATTACCGTCTTAAGCTCTCGGGCACGGATCGGCGAGCTTATTGAACACCCCGAAATATCGGCGCGGAATTAATTAAAGTTCGGATGTATAAATTGTGGAAACCTTTGGACGTCAGATTATTATCTGCGTTCGAGCGCGGCATGAATTACACTCGACGGTCCTAATCTATTCAAACATTACGAAATCTATTAGCATTATCTTGGAGTTAGTCGTCGACGTTTGCGATTCTCCTCGGCGATCTGCCGGGTTAGGTGTTCTGGGGTTCTGCCGTCTCGAAGGCTCTATTTTACTGTGTTATTGCAGCGTGTTGTGTGGTTATGGGTGTCTAGTGTGTGGGCTTCTGACCGCGCTAAATTTGCTGGGTGGTTCGAAGATGGTGGATGTTCTTAAATTGTCAGGTTGCGTTACATTGTACAGGGCTTGTGAGAAAAATGGATGATTTGCGAAATTCCGTTTTGTATGGGAGTATTTGTGTTGAAGAAAATTTTATATCCCCTATATATAATAGCGGATTTCTGTGTGTCTGTCTGTGTGTGTCTTTGTTTTTCTTTTTTTCTATGATGATGAAGAACAAATGAACTGGTTTTATTAATTAAATATTAAATATTTAAATCGGGTACACATTTCGAGTTCACACAATCGGGTTTTCACATTTTATCGTTTTTCGTTTCTTAAAAAAACCACAGCCGATATTATTAACATCGGGCCTATATACTAATCATTAATAAATACAAGAATCAAAATATGTATTGCATTTATACATCTTTACAATACGAATATAGGAATTGAAAAAATTACAAAACACGTACTTAATACAGGGAGGACTGCAGCCCTTTAGGACGAACCACCACTTACAACAATTCAATAACACGAAACTTTACAACAACACTCGAGAGCATCACGCAATACTTTTCCCTGAACCAAAAACCATCACTCTTCGAATTGTAAGCGTCTGACGAGTTGACAATAAACGCATTACGAACCCGAACCGGAAACGGACAAAGCCGAAATATCGGTTCGAATTTGAACCGAAGCCTGTCTGCCTGGTTCAATGCAATTATTGATTTCAGCATTTCAACAGTCTAATAGCCGCCAAATTCGATTGCAACGATCCGCTCAGGTTTCGCAGAAAATCGCGCGAAAACCCATCATGACGTCCGATGGGCGTGTTGTTGTCACTCCTTTCATAAAATTATCACTGAAGTTAACGCCGGACGTTGTGCAAATGTTATTTGTGAAACGGATGTTGTTTTGCACAGTAATTTATATAATAGTATATAGGCCCGATGTCTGTATGTGTTTATTTTAAAGTGCCCGTACCCGATTTCAATATTTAATATTTAATTAATAAAATCAAAATGGTTCATTTGTTATTGTCACCAAACGTCATATAGGCGAAGCCAGTAGTTAGTAGGTAGAAGCATCATATTATAGTAAGGTGACCATTTTTCTCAAAGCGAAAACCAGTACACATTTTTATCCAATGGACAGGTTTGTACTACCAACATGTTTCAATCAATAAATTTAAATTTCAACAACCAAAATGTCGGCTTAAGCGACTTCTGCAAATATAACCCAAGAAAAAAAATAGTGTCATTAGTCTAATAATTAGACGTCAGCTAGAACAGGAAATCTGTACTGGTTTTATTTTACAAGTAACCAGGACCAATGTCAAAAAACCTAGTATCATTCTGGCAAAACTAGTACGAATGGTCACCTTAATTATAGACTCACCAATGATGAAACTCATTGAAGATGTATTTTCTAAGTTTAAATGTTCTGTTAGGATTTTTTTGCAAACCCATTGATCAAATTAAATTTTTTGGACATCATACAAGAGTCTATTGTTACATTGACAGATTACAACAATATTATATGAATATTTACAGAAAAAATCCTGCAGTAGCTGCTAAAAAAGTGTTATAAATTATTATATTTTGAAAGCGTTATATAATCATTTAATTTTCTCTTATTCCTGTTTTATCTGTTTTTCAGTCATTAAACATCTTAATAATGATCACATGTTAATATGAAAATAATAAAATATTATTTAAAAACTATATTAATTTGAAATTAAATTTAAAATGGATAGTTTTCAATTTGAAATGGAAATCATTTGGTTGGAAATGGAAATCATTCAACTTGGAGTTAAAAACTGTATAATGTTGACTAAAACGAGATTTTTCTCCATTAGAAAATAAATTATTGCTTTTTTTTCAGATATTATCAAATTTTAGAGTATTTCCTTTCATTATTCAGTTTTTTCAGTATTTCCTTTCATATTGGATAAATCAACGAAAATTCATAGTGATGAATTTAATCGACTATTATGAGTTGTCATACAAGTTGTCATTATGAGTTGTTGAAAGTATTATTGAGACCGTTGGGTCTCTAAAATACTTTCCAACAGTTGAATTCTATCTGTGAAACATCGAATAAATTGAACAGAAAAAATTCACACTACAACAAAAAAATTATCTCTCCACAACAGCCCGTTGAACTCACACTAAAAAAAAAGTTACACGATAACAAAAACGAAAACAATCCCCTTTCATTATTACAAAGCGCAATTACATACACACACAGCGTCCAGTTTACCGCGTTTTATCTCGGTTCGCAGTGCAAGAAAAACTTATCCGGAACGTGCGCATTTCCCGGCTGCGCTTTGTCGCAACAAAGAACGCATCGCTTCCGCTTCCTGAAACAATGGAAACGCTGAAAAATGCTCTCGGGTGGCATTATTGCGAAATTCTTACTTCGAATATCTGAGTTGGATAAGAGTCAATATGCATCTGGATGCGTAGCCTGCCCGTGATGCAGCGGTATGTTGTGGGGACTATCAATCGTAAAGATGGTTCAAGCTGCGGGTATGGCAAGAGTATGATTCCGTTTTTAAAATCCACTCGATCGTCTCGAATTCGGTATTTAACCATTTGATCAAGGAATGGAGTTTAATCTGTAGTTAATGAGACGATTCGATTTAATTTCATAAACGAAATCGATGTTTCGGTCGATTTTTTTATTGCATTATTTATTGTACTGATACGTGCGATGTTAGTAACATCGGATGTGGTTTTGTTAAGAAACGGAAAACGATTAAATGTGAAAACTCGATTGTGTGAACTCGAGATGTATACCCGATTTGAATATTTAACATTTAATTAATAAAACCAGTTCATTTGTTCATCATTATCATCATCACCATCATAAAAAAAAGTCGCGAGCGTCATCGAACAGACGAACGGACGGACACACACAGAAATCCGCTATTATGTATAGGGGATTTTTAATTATTAGTACAATGATCCCTTTCATTAAATTCAATCGCTGTCGTTTCCTGAATATAATGAATCGTAACAGTGAGACATGAATCATTTTTATTATGATAGGGGAAATTAATACTTATTTCAACGGATTTCCCGATTCATCAAATATATTATACAAGTTCGCCATTTCATACATGAATCTTAAACTTAAACGCAACTAGTGTGATACGTTTTATTACTCATTATTGCAGTACATGTATATAAAGAAAAAAAAAATTATACAGACTATGTTTATAGATGGCTTAGAAAATTTATATAATATTTTCTATGCTCATGAATTGAATAATATTCGATATCTTATCATATAATATAATTTAATATATGCCGACTTCTCGATTTTTGTAACAACAATAATATATAAAATTTTCGGTGATTGGTGCGGTAGTATGTGCGAAACTCGTGTTGGGTCGGTACTCTTTGTATTATACTACAGTTTTGTGAGTATTGAGCAAGGTTCAAAACTACATATAAAAAAATTTATGATATATAAAGAGGTATACAACATTTAGAAAGAAGGTATTTAAAGACAGCTTAGAAATTTCGTATTTTCTGTGAGCGAAAGTGAACGATGTCTGAAATCAAAAATCGCTGGCAGGAAATTTTGTCCGAAAATGATCCTTCAAATCAGACTGAATACAACGAGGCATTGGCGTATGTGCGAGAAAATTTTATGCAGGTAATTATTTTAATTTAATTAATACAATTATTTTCAGTTCGAAATTATATCAAAGAATAAATTTTGAAATTTGAACGATTTCACTATTGTTAAAATTTTGAATACTGATTCCAGATTTATAACGATAGTTCGTTTTTGCATCTGAAGTTAGAAACAGTCTGTGAAATATTAAAATCTGATGACCTTATTGTTGAAAATGAAGAAATGGTATTCAATTGTGTTCGATCTTGGTTAAGTTTCAATGAATTGGACCGCGAAACACATTTAAAACCATTACTTGGAGTGGTTAGACTTTCACTTCTTTCGAACAAGGTAATAATATTTAATAGTATAAATATATTTAATACGCTTTTAACATTATATGTTTATGTCGGTTTTAAGTATTTATTTGAAGAAGTAGAACCTTATGTGTATCCAATTGAAGAATGCAGAAACATTTTTTTGGAAGTATTGCGATATCATATCCTCGGCGAAAAAAATATAAATACACAGATTCGCAAATACCAAAAAAATTCTGGAAGTAGTGGAACAATCCCAGAATTTGCTATTCCTAAAGTCAAATTATTGTCAATCGGCAGCGATCAGTTAAAGGTAAATATCCTTAATAATTATCTAATCAAATTTATGTATGGAATAGTTTTTCGACAGATTTATTTCTAGACTTCAAATATTATTGAAATATATGATGGAAGTCTCAATCAGTGGATCAAACCGAATAGTCTGGCGATAGATAGAAGAAATTATTCGGTAGCATTAATTGATGGAAAAGTAATGTTGATTGGTGGAACTCAATCTCCTGACAACCTCACCAAGCCTATGAAAATGGTGAGATTTATTCGGTCCTATCAAAAAATCATTTATTAATTCCATAATAAATAAAAATAAACATATTTAGGTTCAATCTTTGGACTTGTCAACTGGCCATTTATCGACAGAAGTAAATTTGAATGATGCCCGTCAATGTTCGGCTGCTGTTGTTGTCGGTAAAGAAAAATTATCTTTTCTTTACGTATTAGGAGGAAGAGGAAGAGAAGATGATTTGAAATCAGTCGAAAGGTGCGTGAGTTCTTGCATATTAAAAAAATTAGCTGATTTGAAAATTGTGGGCATGAACGTTCTTTAATTTAGATGGGATCCCATAACTCGCGTATGGACTTATACAAAATCGATGATTAATAAAAGAAAAGGCTTAGCAGCGGCCGTTTTGAATGGAAAAATTTACGCTATTGGCGGACAAATTGGTATTGAATATACAAATACAATGGAAGCTTATAGTCTGGATTATGCAAAATGGGAGACCAAAGCTCCCATGAAGGAAGCGAGAGCCCACTTTTGCGTTAGTACACGATAGCCTTTTTTTATCCTTCAGACGATCGAATATATTCCATTGACTTGCAGGTTGCTGTTTTCAAAAACTTTTTATATGCTGTTGCCGGATTCAAAGAACATCAGGTACATTTGAATTCTGTTGAAAAATACGACCACTTTTACGATTCGTGGGTAACAATTGCGAACATAGATGCGGCTGGCCATGTTGGAATATCTTCTTTAGAAAATAGACTGATTTGTGCAGGTATTTATGTTTGCGGTGAATATATATAAATAAACTTAATACAATACAATTTTCAATTTATTTTTCAGGGGGAATGTATTCTAAAAGTGTTTTCGAATACAATGTTGATGTTGATAAATGGTCAAAATTACAAGATTTGCATGAGTCACGTGCTGGATATCTATTGAAGTTGCCGGAAGAAATGAGCGATCTGAAATTCGACTGGTTGAAATTTAAATAATTACTGTTATATCAAATTAATCAAAACATAAATTTATTTTTAACTTTTAGGGGTGTTCAGACGTTGTCATCGTATTCAAAAAAGCTTCTCATGATAGGAAATCTACAGTCTGATGTATTTATCTTAAGTTCATTTTTATTATGAAATAATCAAACATACTTAATTTTTTAAGAAAATTTATAATTATAGATAGCTAGTATATTAGAAGTGTACGACAACACAGAAAATCAGTGGAAAACAATAAACGATTTTGTCATCCCCAAAATAAATTTTAGTGTTGCTCGTGATAACGATAATTTTATTTTGATTGGAGGCGTTTCATCTAATGGAAATGATTTGAATACAGTTGACTAAATCTTTCATAAAGTAACTTATTCATAATTAATTGAAAATTTTCTTAATATGTGATTATTTCAAGGTTGAATCATTAAATTTGCCAACATTAAGAATTTCACAAATGGCACCTTTAAATTGTTGCCGACGAAATTCTGCAGCAGCCGTCGTAATAGAGGAAAAACTTTCAATTATTTACGTTTTTGGTGGTGCGAGAAACGAAGATGCATTATCATCAGTAGAAAGGTAATAAATTAATTTTATACATGAAATACTTTAAATATATCACCACGTCACAGTTTCATTCCATAGATGGGATTCTTCGTCCCTTACATGGAAAATGATGACTCCAATGACGTTTGCTCGGGCCGGTCATGGTGCAGTATTATTAGAAAATAAAATTTATATCATCGGTGGAAAAAAAGAAACAACTTCCTATGGAACTGTAGAAGCTTACGATTTTAAAAATGACAGCTGGTCCACGAAAGCTTCCATGAATAACACGAACTCTTATTTCGGAGTGAGGCTATTATTTCATTTAATTGATCTATTTTTTCAAGCTAAATTTATAAAACTGCCACGGATAATACTTGGTTCACTATAGTTGTTTTCACCCTAAGTTGAATTTAATTTAAAATGAAAATATTTGGTTTGGAATGGAAAACATTCGACTTGGGGTGAAAAAACTGTATTATTTACATTTAAATCTGTAAGGCATCGTCAATTTTTTTAATTCACCAGGTAACAGCATTCAGAAATTTTATATTCGTTGTTGGCGGAAATAGAAATTCTTTAACTCCGCTCAACACTGTGGAACGTTATGATCCTAAAAGAGATATTTGGACCAGAATAGCAAATATTTCTTCAACAGGTATTGTAGGAATTTGCGGTCATGGGGACAAGCTGATATGCGCAGGTAACATAAAATTAATTCCTAATAATCTTCATAAATTTTCAATTATTTTATAAATTTAGGTGGAAGATTATCTAATGTCGTCGAAGAATATGACGAGGCTAATAACACATGGAAAAGATCAAATTTGATGAATAATAAACTAACTGGTTTTCTCACAGGATTGCCCCCAAATACAGAAATTTTCTTGGGCGATCGGTATGTACTTAGAACATAAAATATCATTATATTGATGAACTGTTATATAATTAACACGTAAAAATCTTTAGGATTATTCACTACGTAAGTTCGAACAAACTGGTATTTTTTAGCAAAGTAAGTATAATTTAATTAATGAGTATTTCAGTCACATTCTGTAAATATAATGATTTTTATTTTTAGATAGAACAGTTTATCGAGACGTTTGATGTAGTGGAAAATAAATGGACAAAGGTGAATGATTTACCTTTCTCTAGAGTAAATTTCAGCATGGAACTTATCAACAATAAATTGCTGATCATAGGAGGTTTAGCTAAAACATCAGTCAACACAGTATTCTATCTTTAATATATCATATTATTTTTAAAGATAGTTTTCACTAAATAATGATTCTGTCAAAATTCAAGGTTGATGCCATCAACTTATCATTGGGAACAATTGAATCACTTCCGCCATTAAAAGAGGAACGTCACTTCGCATCGAGTGTTGTCGTACAAGAAGGAAATAAAGAGATCTTGTATGTACTTGGTGGAATTAAAATCAATAAAACAGCATCTGTTGAAAAGTTCGTGGTTATTTAAATATTTGAATATCTAAATTGCATTGATTTACTAACTGATATTTTTATTGTAGATGGGATCCATCAAAAAATGAATGGACCAAAGGTATCCCGTTGTCTTATGCACGCTGGAGTCATGGTAGCTCATTTTTGAATGGGAAAATTTATGTTGTTGGAGGATTTACTGGAAGTAATAAAACCACAAACACTATGGAAGCTTTCAATGTCGAACAGGTTGGAGCTTGGGAACCGAAGGCTTCAATGATGGATAAAAGAGGAACTTTCGGAGTAAGTGTTAAATATTCGACACATTACACAATTACTTTCACTATTAACCCTTTCCACTCGTAATTTTTTTTGGGTCTCTGATAGCCTCAACTCGTAATTAATTTCATGCATTTTTCAGGATTCATATTCCAAATTAAAAATGGAAATAAATCGTATTTTTATCAGATTTTTGTTCAAAAAAAACTTACACAACGTGCATAAGACTCTATTTTAGTATTTTTATAGAAATGCAGTAGTAAAATGTTTTTATTTTGTGTCTTATAAAAGTTTTAGTCTGAGTATATGAATTTTAAACATTATATTTTAAAAAGCTGTAAAAACATAATAGATGAACAGTTTTTGAAAATTTATTTGTAAGAGTGTGATTACCGTTAACATAGTTGTGTTTTGAAGTCAAATATATTTAAATGATTGTCGATTGTGATAAATGATTGTG
>JAOXNN020000036.1:2792857-2823060 GCA_028571205.2 Hydropsyche betteni | reverse complement strand
AGTGAAGCAATTTTTTGTGGCATTTTGAATATGAAAAAGAAAAGTTGTAAGCGATCGTTTTGTCAACATCGCGTTTATATATAATTGAGCTGAATGCGTCTTCATAAATTGTGGCGCGTTTACGAAACTCGAAACGCTCATATCGTATATTATTTGTTTATGTTGCCGTGCACTTCGCTAGAATGTAGAACGATGTTGATTTTGCGAATCGACCATTTTGAACTATTGTTAACAGAATAGTTGTTTCTAAATACTGAACGCATCAAATGTCTGATTTAATGATCAGAATTCATAATGTAATATTGAACCCTCGACATTTTCATTTATAACCTATCAAATAATTCATAAACTTACTAAAAATAGTTTTGATATACGTATATTTTTTCACTTTTCTTTCTTTGAATAAAGAATAATTGAAATAAATTCATTCAATACTACCTTGTTATAAGATAAAAAGGCGATCACAGAAATAAGCGGTAACATATATAAATTTTCGAAAAACGCTGCTGAAGTTTTCCACGCCGCGAATTTTCACCATAAATTTGTCACTGAAGAAGAAATACGCAACGATTTTCCCTTCTCGTTTTAAAGTCTATTTCGATACGAATATACGAAACGCGTTGCCCCACTTAAGCTTATTTATTTGTCCCGATCATAACATTCAAAATATAGTGAACAAAAATTTTTAACCTCATAATCGTGTTATCGAACGAGCCACCGCGTAGTAAAATAAACCGCGAAAATTACTACACAAAGTGGAATTTCATACGCATGCGAGAAATTCGATTATCTCGATTGCGTTCGTTTGTTTCTGTGTATTTTTTTGCGATGGCGTATTGTTTGTTCTATATTGTGAATTGCGTACAGTTTCCCAAAATCAAAACTCGAATTAACGCCGACTCGTCGAATAAATAAATTGTAAAAGGAAAAGGGGAAAAGGGAAACTTTGGGAATTCGAATCCTTTTCCGTTTGACGCGACTGACTTAGATGGATATTTGCATTTCGAAAAAAACTTCGACCCTTTCGTAACTTTATCGTTTTATATGATAAACAAATATCGCTTCTTATATTTAGAGTTCTACATTTACTTCAATATCAGGGTATACTTTTATTCAAATGACTTGTTCTGAAGTATTTCAATATTGCTTCCTATTTATTATTTTATTAATATTGTACATTAACTTTTTATTTTTGTAAAAAAAAGTTCAGAAATAATTTACTTAAAAAAATAATATTATAGATTATTAAAAACGACCGAGACATCGAAAAAAAGTGATCAGTTGATAAAAATGTCTAGACACACTGTTTTATATTGATTTGAAAATTTAAGCCGTTACTTCTATTATGCAGCTTTTCGAAAAAATAACTTGGTATTGGCCTAAGGCCAAACGTTATGGTGTTCTACTATTAAGAACAGTTCATATAGAAGCATTTATCTACGGAAAGTCTCCCGAGAACCCATAACATTTACGATAACTACCCTCAAGTTTCTCTATAATGTTGAATTATACGCAATAACATATTCATTAGTTTGATCGTAAATACAAAAATAAAATTGAAACCACTCGAAGTGATCGTTAAATCGTGGATCGGGCATTTTTTCCACGATGGACCATTAATTTTTAAGTCTTCATTGTATTAAGGTTATGCGTGTATTAAATTTAATTTATAGTTCAGTCGAGAGCACGATTTATTTTTCATGAAAATTATAGTGAAATCATGTTTCTTTCGAACTAGCTTTAATTTATCATTCTTAATAATACAGAGCTAAATAAAAAGCTTAACGACACATAAATTTCGTTAAGTACTCATGTTTATTTTCATATAGTCAAATCGTATTAACAACCAAAAATTAATACGAACACAGACATAATATATTGAAAACGTACATGCATTTGAACCAGAACGATCATACACGCAATCACTAAATAAAGCTGTGATTTATTCACAAGATAAATTTCCGGAAAAAAGACCGATTCTCGACGACTACTTACATTCATATGAAAATTTAAACAGTCGTAAATTTCAACGCAGTTGTTGAGTTCGTGCAAAAAGATTGATGTCGCTCTGTTGACGCTTTTCTTTTCGTATAAAGTTATTTTTCAACATAATCGTTTCTTTTTTCATATAAATCTTTCGAGATCGGATCGTTAGCCCAGGCGATGTAATTTTACACACCGTCACCGATGTCTCGAATATTTTGAATTAAAACAATCATATTTATTTATATAATTGAAATTTAAGTTCTTTTAACGATTGAAATACTATCCCCTATCCCCTATATATAATAGCGGATTTCTGTCTGTCACGATGACGCTCGTGAATTTTTTTTCTTCATTTTTTCAAATGAACGATCCGAACCGCGACTTTTTAATGATGATGAACAAATGAACTGGTTTTATTAATTAAATATTAAATATTCAAATCGGATACAAATTTCGGGTTCACACAATCGGGTTTTAACATTTTATCGTTTTCCTTTCTTAACAAAACCACAGCCGATGTTATTAACATCAGGCCTATATACTAGTGTATAATATAACGAAACTCAATTTGAAAAATTAGATACGCGAAATAATTGATTCATTACAATTTATTATACGTCCATATTTTTTTTTTACAAATCTCACATAAATCCAATCGATACGATACAAATTATTTTCCCAATACTGCGAATAATCGAAGCGATCGTTCGGAGAAAAAATAGCCGCATCGAATCGTGTCAACTTTTAATTACATTTCATTTATATTGCTTATGGCGGCAATTTAGCTTCAAAGCGAACCGACTCCAACACCAAAACACACCCATCCACCAAAATCGGAACAACACAAACAACACTTAACCCCACCCGAAAGCCGCCGACGAGAAACAGACAACGGATCCGATCCTCCTCGGGTTTCGATCTTCAGCCGAAGTCGGGGCCAGCCCCGAAGTTCGGGCGAGTCTTCGGCGCTTTTCCGCGAAATTTTCCCGGAGGGATTAATCGTTTATGTTGTGTTCTGGATGATTTAGCGAGCATGGGCGGGCTGAGCGTCGGCGTCTCCCTGGCTACGGCCCCTCTGGTTGTTGCGGTTTGCAGACGCAAATCGACAAGATTAACGGCCGTCATTGGTGGTCTGCTGTTGGCTCTGGCCTGCCTGTTCACCTCCTTCGCAGTCCAGCTACATCAGGCGGTGCTCAGCTATGGTATTTTTTTTGATGATGTTCGAAAGTGTACAATATTTTTTTTTTGTAAATTAATGTTGGAAATGAAAAAGGACGTAAGTGGCGTTTTTGAAGTTTTTGAGATACGATGATTTTTGTCGAGAAATTGCCGTACGAGGTCGCTGTTGATGTTGTCTATTGAAGATCGATTTTGGTGACTTCGACTATGTTTTGAAATATAGTCGTTGATGTATATGGTGTTTTTTGTATAAAACCAATTTTTTATTTTTTGGCACTTAGGTCATTTTTATTTCCGTTATTTTGATTATTTGACTTGACGTGTTTCATAGGGATGTCAGATTTAATGCAAATTTCATTTGTCAATAATTTTTTTTCTAAACACCGGTTTATCGGTAAATTGAATCTAAAAAAAAATAACGAGAAGCCGAAAAAGTCGTAAAACTAAAAATACTTCCTAAAAAAACAATATTTTTCAAAAAAATACTTGCTAAAAAAACCAAATTTTTCAAAAAAAACATACAAAAACCGACTTTTCCGAAAATTCCGAAAAATATTTTCTAAAAAAACAACGACACTACAAAAATATTCGAAACACAAAAAATATCATTTTTACCGGTAAATTACCAAACTGTTTTTGTATCATTTATCGTTAAACTGATTTTTCGGTAATGACATCGCTAGTGTTTCATATGCAGTAAAAATAATATGAAAATCAGGTCGTTCTTAGTGAAAGTTAATTATCAAAAATCAGTTCTTGTGTTACTATTTTTTTTTTTTATTCTCGATGATGTTAAATAAATTTTAATATTGCCGTTTTGAAATGAGCAATATGCATAAATCATATTTAAATTGATGAATTCTGACAGTTCATTTTTGTTTGAAATAAACGGATGTCAAAAACGTATTTAAGCCTTTTAAAAATTTCAATTTATTTTTAATGAAATTTCTTTCATTCTTAAAAAAACCAATCAAATCTTTTTCAAGTTAAAGATTATTTTTCTAAGAACAATTGATTTCGTTCCATAGATTCAATCGTACTATTCAAATCTTTCAATCAACTGAGAAAGTACTCTTCATCTTATTATAAAAAAAATATATTATATTTTCTAAAATTTAATTATTAATTCCAAACTATTTCCAATACAGGAGTAGTGCTAGGAATAGGTTGCGGCATGGTTAGAGAGACATCATCGCTAATGCTAGGTCATTATTTTCGCAAAAGGCGCGAATTCGTCGAAATGGTCGCGCAAGCCGGCGCCGGCGTCGGCATAGCGCTTTTCAGTGTCTTCTACAAGGAAGCCGTTGGGTAATTTGAATAATATCTAAATCCCATAGTCCTGCGACAATCTTTTTACAATTCAAATATCTCGCCTTTCAGCAAGCTCGGTTGGAGGCTGGGTTTGCAGGCCGTCACTGGGCTCTTGGTGTTAGGATTCTTTTTAGGGATGGTGTATCGAAGCGCCTCGTTATACCACCCACAGAGAAGGGCTATTCTGCACTTGAAGAATCAAAGGAAAAAGGTGAGCTTACTTTCTATTCGTTTTCGTATTGCACTTACACACAAATACCCCAAGGGCCCTTTTGATGTCAAATGTCAAAGAATAGTAAGCTCGTTTCGCTTGACATTTGTGTTGTATTCAAATGAAGCGGTGATTATATTCTGAAAATGCGAATTCATTGTAAAAGAAAATTTGTGATTCTATTGAAATATGTTTATGCTAATTCAAATAATTTTCAGGTCAAAGAGAAGAAAACTCACGTGAGAGTGCCGAAACCTCCGTTCTTTGACTTTTCGCCGTTGAAGAGCAGATCGGTTCAAATGTTACTATTAGCTTCAGGAACGGCGGCATTCGGATTGTACACGCCGGTCTTCTATCTGGTTCGTATCGATGTCCCAAAATAGACTTTTCTAAATCGGAAAAACGTAGCGCAAAGTGAAAACTGTCCTCGTGTCTCGCCGAAGGTGGTGGAAAGAAAAAGGGCTAGAGAAAGTGTCCGCATGCAGTTCGGGACGTGCTTTCACCGTCTCCGAGAAAAAAAACACATACGCCAGCTACTCTCCAAAGAATATTTTCGAAAGTTTCCAACGAAAATTTACTTTAGTTTGATACTTTCGAAAGTCTCGAGTGTGCCATTCATTGAATTTTTCATGACGTTTTTCGAGACCCGACGAAAAAATCTCAATACGCTACGTGAGATTCGTGTGGCAAAAAACTCCAACAATAAATCGTACAAATTGAAACAGATCCGCCCAACACTTTCCTCATGATTTACCGACATGAAACACAAAATCAAAATTCTAATTACACACTCCCCCCAAAACCTTCGATTCGAGTGTAACCGTCAGATGAACCGATCAAAGCGTCGCTTCGATTGCATGAATTAATTCATGAGTCCCGCAAATGTTCGCCCGATCGTATCTAAAACAAATTCCGCCGCAATTTTCCACCCTCGTGGAAAGCTCCTTCACCCGGGGAGTTTCGATTTCGCAATTTCCAAAATTATTGTCACGTTCGGATCAAGCAGGCGTTGACGAGGGACCGCAAACGACACGTTGCTCTCTCTCGGAACAAAGGATTTGCATTAGGCCACCTGAAAACCCGCAGACCCTGAAGAAACGAGATCCTCGTCGAGGGGTGGATTGACGGATTCGTGATGTCCGCTTTTCATTTGTCCGCGTATATTATGGCGCTTTGGGGACCCCTGTTAGATAATTCCTGGGGACTTGGAATTATCTCTCGCGGTCCAATCGGTGCCACAAAGGGCAATGTGCGGACCTGTCAGGTCTTCTTTAAGAATAGAAGAATCCCGTTGGATTGTGGGACGTTTCTATTCATGGGGTCTAATCGCATGGGAAAGTTATTGTCTCTATCTGATTGGGGTGGTTGAAAGGATTTGGGGTGCATTTTTTTGGATACGTTGAATGTGCATTGTGCTGTGTATTAGATAAGACGTTGATGGTGGCAAAATAAATAGTTTTTCTTTCTATGAAAATTTTCTTCATTTTTATTTCAATTTTTTTTTAATGCGTATGATTTTTTATTTTCGTGTAAATTCATACATAAAATTGAACATGCTTAATATGGAAAATATTTAATTTTCAAATAACTTAAACACTATGTATTACACTAAATCCTCTTTTTGCACGGGGAATAAGTTTCGAAGACTACCATGTAAAAAAAGATAAGGTGTACATATAAAAATGGTAGATAGGTTACAACTAATGATACGCAATCAAAAAACGGTAATTTTTCATTTATTTAAAAAATATATTTAACATAATTATGTAGTCATTCAGTATAACTACTAGATAATAAACGTGCCCGTTTTCTGTTGTTTTTTTGTGTTGAAAAATCACTTGCCCATAATGCAGTCCAATATGTGATTTTTTTTCTTTTTTTCAAACCGTGTTACAGTGAAAAAAATCAATGTAAAAAAATAATCGGTTCTTTTTCTTGGACCGTGTTATTTCAAATCCGTGCGAAAAAGAATTTGGTGTATATTAAAATTTAATGAAGTGTTTTGTGAAATTTATTTGTTTCTAGAGCCATCTATAATTTCTAATAGAAATTCTTTTGGAATTCAAAAGATGTATCAACTTATTTAAATTTTCAGGCTCTTCAAGGATACAAAGAAGGTTTAGAAGACAGTGCACTTGTACTTTTGCAAACATTTCTTGGTTTTGCTACCGCCTTAGGTTGTGTAGGCTTTGGATTAGTTATTGTTCGACCAAGTAGCCAATGTCTCATTTCTAGACAATATCTTGCACAAGCTGCAATGCTTGGAATTGGTAAAATTATTTTTATCAATTTGAATATTTATATTTAATTGAAATCAATTTATAAAATTAACAAGGAAAAAATATTTTAGGTCTTTCACTTTTGGCACTGAGTAGTGTGCAGGGATATCATGGATATGTTTTATTTGTATGGTTATATGGTTTATGTCTTGGAGGTTTTCTGTATTCTGTGAAAATGCTAACAATGGAAAGAGTACGTGCAAAACATTTTACTAGAGCTTGGGGTAATACAATATTTTAAATTTTATAAATTTTTCATTAATAAATACATACAATTATATATTCTTTCCCAGGTTTCGTTCAAGGTGCTAAAGCAATTCCTGTAATATTAGGTGTTCCTATGACTGGTTACATTAACCAGCAAAGTCCACGTGCAGGATATTATTTTTCATTTGCCACAACAATAGTTGGTGCCATTCTTTTATTCTTTGTCGGGTTTTCTAAGCGGCCTGAAACAGGAAACTCGATAAATTCAAACATGACTGCTGCCGCTTTAACAAATGGAGAGTGTATCTGCCCAGGAATATCTCCACAATTACAGCGATTCAACAATAATTACAATCATTGTGGCTCTGTCAATTATGGTCATTATTCTCATCCAGTTCCAATTTATTCTCACCCATTTTATAGTCATCCACATTTGCATCATTCTCATGGATATGGACATTTACAAAATGGTTTGCCTAAATCACTTTCATTTGCTGCCCCATTAGATTATCAACATGAAGGAAACTATGTTAGTTGTATGTCAGAAGAACCAAATTGTATATATAGTTGTATGAGATCTCCCTACCATTGTCGACACGCATATAACAGAGGACTTCGGCCTTCGAAAAGTGTTCCTGAAGGCTTGGCACGTTGTGATAGCACCTGGTCAAGGGGAGGATCTTGCAGAAATTCATGCAGAAGACCAATAATTAGAAACGTTCAAGTAATTGAACAAATTACCACTTCGGTCTGATAGGTTTAATGAATGTTTAGCATCGATCGTGTTCAGTAGATAGTTAGATTAAATTATTTAATTCAACTGTAATCATTGAAACTGAGAAAGCGTGCAATTCTGAAATATTTAATTGTATAAATACTCTAATTATTTATTGTAAAATAATGTTGATAAAAATATTTTAAAACACAAAAAAGACATAGTAAATTTCAAATATAAAACTATTTCATGGTTGTGCCAAATACAGTAGTATGTCAAATTTTGTAATAATAATCTTGATCTCATCTCAAACTATAATATCGAAATAATGAAAATAGAACTCTCTTGTTGTGATCTTTAATTATTCCAGCATTTGCACTCCTAATATTAATATTTTATTATGTATTATTATCAATATGGTATAATCTATACTAACTTTACATTACAAAACATATTAATGAAATATTAAAAATGAACAAAATGAGTGCAATCACATTTTAAGAGAATATCAACATCGATCTATTGAGTTTTATTAAATTTTAACTCGTTGTCTATTGATGCCAAATATGAATAATTAATATATCTATTAAATATGATCTTTCATAAATATATATTGAATAAAATATAATAAATAATAAAAAATAAAATATACTTAAGTTGGAATGTGGTCAATGAAATATAAAACTTTTTATCATGTTGAAGTTTCAGAATATCGAAGATACTTTATAATAGTACATAATATTTGTTTCATATGTATTGTTTGTATTCATATCAATTCTTCAGTTTTTGTTTGTATTCAAATTGAGAGAAACTACCAATCAACTAAGAAATTGTTGAAATTGATAAGAATTTTTTTTAATCTGTCATTCTCCTATATATTCCTCTGGTATTTCAGATGGATACAAATAAACAATGTATGATAATTTTAAGTATGTAAATGTTTACAATAGTAAAAATACTTTTTTATTCTGTTTGATGTGTGGAGCAAGTTTTAAATTTACTCAATCTTTTGACTGTTGATTTTGTTTGTTGATTTTATGAAATTAAATAAAAAAGCAATAATATTTTTTAAAGTGCATTTTATTTATTCATTTCATATAAGCTAATGAAAAAATGCATCACATGATCTTAAGTTTGGAAAAATCAGGGCTTTTAAAGTTTTTTATTAGTAATAAATATCTCTGTTCCAATTTAGATAAAAAATTTGAGAAAATACAAAGTTGTTTGTTTTGAAAATTATACAAACTTTTTTTTATATTTTAGCCAAACAAGTAGGTGATCAATCGAATATAAATATGAATATTGATATTATATAATTTTAAATAAAACGACACTAGCAAATCGTATAAAATATAGCACACTAATATAATTCACTTCTCTAAAAAATATTCATAAAAATTAATCAGTCAAACTCACATACATATCTGCTTGACAAAATATGTAAACAAAAATGCAGTTGGATCATAACATATGAATGTATTTTCAATCATAGTCATGAAATTTAGCTTCGAAAGCAGCATTTCAAATATGAAAACTAAATAAGTAAGTACGTTACGAAAATCTGATTGCTATGAAAAAGAAAAATTCAAGAATTTAAGAAATTATGTGGTTATTTAATAACTGAAAAAATTTAAGTCAGATCTATTCGAATTCTCCTGAAAATATTTCACCAACATATTCAAGATTTAAAACCATTATAATTGAAGTTGAACTGCAAAAAAATTCAAAAGAATACAAAGCATTCATAGCACATTATTTTGAAATATTATCTATGTAAATATTAAAATATAAAAAAGTTGATTGTTTCTATTGCAGATTTAAAAATAATACTTTATATCATACGGATTAACACTTGGTGTAAGGTTTTTTCTGATTTTTTTTGTATGATTTAACACCACAGACAAAAATCAATTTCTTAAAAATTACCGTATTATGTGATAAAAATAGTATTTAATCTTATGTATACCTAAATGAATAACTATAAAAGAATAATATCTCTAAAATGCATTTCCAATAACTAAAATTGTATTGTATTTAAACTTAGAATTTTAGAAACTAAAATGACGTCACGATGGCCGTTGCTGGGTAGACAATTTTTCGAGACGTTGACAAAGGTCTCGGGCAAGTCTTGCAGCAGCTCCACAACCGGCAGGTAAAGGTTGACAGCCAGAAGCAGGAGCAGGGAAAACTTGTTTCTGGGTCGGTCTATCCGACTTGGGGCAAACTCCCTGCCAACGTGCTTTCGAACTAGCATGCGACTGTAATTTAAACAAATAAATGAAAATTTTTGCCACATAGAACATTATTTCCATGAAAACTTTGAAAACATACCATAGTCAGATCTCTTTTCCATGTTTCGCCACAAGCAGAAGCTTCACACAAAGGGCATGGACGAACCAATGCATATCCTCCACATTCGTCACAGTCGAGAGAGACATGCTGTTGAGCCCAGTTCACACCACACGTGAAACAAGAATTCATTTGAGTATGAACCTCTTCAATTGTCAATACAGCCTCGTATGAACAACCCTGAGAGCGAGGCTCTTGTAATGGCTGTTCATAGCCACCTCCTTGAGATTCCAATGAAGCATCACTCAGATTCCTGGGACTCATACTGAAACAAAAAGGAAAAACAATTAATTAAATTGAAGAACTAAAAATACATCAATTAAATTTGAATAATGGCAATCAAAAATGGAGAATAAATAATCATCTCCTTATAATTTAATATGAGAAGCCAATTTCGCTGTAAGCATTATATATTTTAAGTAGGCTAATATATATAAGCACAATGAGCTATTAAAAATGATATATGTACGTATTCAATATAATTTTATGATACATTTTGTTGACGCATCTTAAAAATATATATATGGATATCTCAAATTGAATAAAACAGTACTAATGCTACTCTGAAAATTTATGCAACGTCGCCATTCAATGATAGAAAGTATTCAAATACAAGGCGCATCAAACGTTCAGCTGTCAATTAGTTTCAGAAGGATCACCTCATCGTTTAACGGTTACAAAAAATTGTTCCTCATGTATTATAATGAACAGACATTACGCATTTTGAGTACTAGTGATTTCCGTATCGATCACCAATTATTTAATATTTTGAAAGTTTTCAAATGTTTGTAAACAGGAAAAAAAACTACTGATTGTCTTTCATCGAAATTTCGATACTGTCTGTCACATAACAAAAAAATATATATTTCACAACATAAATAACCGGACGACCTTTGAATGAGTGTCATTGCTGCTGAAAAGTAGTACTCGGAAAAAAAACAGGGAAGTGACATAATAATAACATAACAACATTGTATAACAATAATTTTAAAGTTAATTTATATCGATAAGACTATCTTAACTTTCCAACGAGAAAATGAAACTCGTTTCCCTTCTTATTACAATCATTAACGTTGACCCTGCAACACACTATTGACATCGACTAACCAAAAACAAATTCCAACACCATTCAAACATCGCTGCATAAATGACATGCACCACAACTAATCGATAGCAACAAAATCGGAACAAAAGATCGGCAACAAACACTCATAAAAGATAACAAACACTGCGTTCCACAGCAAAGCAGCGATTGCATTCACTTCGCCTGTGAAGTACCAAAAGCTACCCAAACGACCCAAATACCTGACCTCACAAGAGCAGATAAAACTATCGCGAAGTACAATAAAACGTCGAATTTCAACACACATTCCTCAAGCTGAACGTTAAATCAAATCCAATTAAAACACACAATACAAAATCGATAACCGATTTTAAAAACTCAACCATTAGAAATTGCATCCAAAAGTGCGTTTAAACGTCTATTTGTTTTAAATTCTGTAAAAAAAAAAATGCCGATTTCAAGTACATTTTACTAAGTGACTATTATTAAGTGCATCCGACAGGCAATGTCAGTCTGAAGTCAGTCAGTGAGACCTTTTGATGTTCACCAATTTCAAGAGCATCCGCTCATCATCTAGCAGTACCTTCGACGATGAAATATCGGAATGCATTATGTCACAATCGTAACGATCCAATCAATATGCATGGTGCGTTGTGCAATATAACACAATGCGGCAAAATAACGACGCCCACTTCTAAATTCAAGGTTGGTCCATGGAATTCGAATATAGACTGCTTCCTAGTTTGTATAGGATCGTATTAGGTACGCAAATCATTTAAAAAAAAATCCTAGTCGACTTCGCCTTGCCGGAGGCTACTCCGTATTTGTCGCAAATGAAATACGATGTAAGATACGAAAATTGTGTTGTTTTGAATGTCTGTACAGTGATTTAATCACCGATCGGAAAATGCGCCGGTCGATTTCAGTATCAGAAAATTGCGATCGTTGAAATTGTAATACAACATTCGCCCAACACGCGAACGTTCTATTGAAACGATATTCGACGTGGAAATTCGCGAAACGAAAATTGTCAGTTAATAATAGGGTGACCATATTTCCTAGAACCCAAAACGGGACGGTCTGCAAAAAATGCACCCTAAATAAAAAAATGTGTTGCACATTCAAAAGTTTTTCTTCAATTAGTATCGTTAAGGAAATAATAATTTTAATTATAGATATCAAGACCTAGGGTACTTTTCCGGGGGGTAAATGCCTTAAAACCATGTAAAATAAGACAAAAAGGCGCCGCAGACGAAAACTTTTTTCCAAATGTTTTACTCAGTCAAAGTGTATCACCCAAAACAATCAATTTACTTAATTTCTACCAACAGGACTTGTTTTCTTTGGTTAATTTACCAATATTTCTACAAAAAGCAAACAAAGCAAAATTTATTTAAAACGTCTTATTGTTAGTCAATCAAACTATATCACCATAAAACTATCAATTTACTTATTTTCTTTGGTTTATTTTTCAATATAATCAGGAAAGCAACTACAATTAAACATATAAACCGGAAAACGGGACAATTCAAACAATTCTACGAAAGCCACGGGACGAGCGCAAGACACGACAAAAACGGGACTGTCCCGGCGAAAACGGGACACATGATCAGCCTAGTCAATACATAATCAACAACCGAAAAACAACAAACACTCAACCGGTCTATGTTTTCAATTTACCCGAAGGTGCCTTTCGCGATCTACCGAACAAAAACCGAACTCGCACAATCCTATACAAAACCAAAAGGTTACCTTCGGCACGAACAAGCGAAAACCCCACCGGACGACTCATTACATCGGAATCGAAACCTCCAATTATACAAAACCGATAAGGCAACGTTAGACAATGCCGTCTCCGCGTACCAAGACTTCGAAGACGGAGGTCAGGCGCCTCGTCATTCGCGTTTTTTACGCAACAAATGCCATCACAGAAACCCATTCCCGGCGTGGACCTTCCGAGCCGACTCACGTGTGAATTCTCATTATAATAATATACATGTTTGTATACGGCACGGATTTGCCTCGTGGCGGATCTTCGGTGCAGCGAAAGTTATGTAGGATCGATTTCGGTTATCTGATAGGTCGAAATGCGGACGGCTGTTTGTGTGGAAAATCGCATGTTCTTTGTATTGCGTCGTGTTGGTGGTTTGTGTGTTGTCTTGTTGTGCAATTAGCGAATTATCTGTTTCCACGCAATTCGTTGGATTCGCCGGAAAGTTGGAAAACCTTGACATCGGGAGTGGGAAAAACTTATCAAACACGTACCGGTCGTGTGATAAAACACACGTCGAAATGTTATCGATGCTAAAAAAATATAAAACGAAAATATGCGAACCTTAATCTCGGACGAAGCTTAGACTTTGATCGACGATAAAAATCATTAAAAAAAAATCGGGGCAGATATAAATAATCGACAGAAAAACCCCTGAAATTACGCCTTCCATTAAAAACTACGTATGAAAAGAATAAATTACACGAATCTCGTACGGAATTACAATGAATTATTGTCGTAAATTAAAAAAAATATATAATGATTCCGGCGATTTATCGAGCGAATGGATCGTGACGTTCGATAATAATGCATAAAAAGCAAGAATCAAATTGCAAAGAACGTCTATTATATCGCAACGTGTTATGTAAAATTCCACGTTGACTGCAACGTTTCGATGTTAAAAAAAAAAAAAAAAAAAACACGAAGATGCTATCAAAATTAACCGCAAAATGCTAATAAAACTCACTGGTCCAAAGAAGAAGTGATTTCAGCGGGATGAACACTGGCGAGAGACATTGCTTCTTTTTCTGAAAAAATAAAAATAAATTCATAAAATACTCATAAATATAATACCCAATCGTTTCGCTTATGAATAACGCGTATTGAAAGCATATGCAGGCGATTGATGCGATTTCACTTTTACATACACACACGGCTCGGTAAGAGCGTTCGTTTACTTATCGATTGTTGTAAACATTTAAAAAAATATACATGTATATAAACACGAGAGAAATGCTCGCGTTTCAAAATAATTAGTCGCGATCGGCCAAGTGTAAAAGTTTAATACAATACAAAAAATATATAGAAACGAGGTTAAGAATCCGCCGCGCATATAACGACCGTTCTGAAATCAGGCCAACGATGGCCGTAATGATTTATGCTTTTTGTGCATCTTACGAAACCGTTAATGAACAATTATTAATTTTTAATTCGGCAACATATGTTCGCGTTTACGTTCAATACAATAATATAATTGACGGTTGAGCTACATTTTGATTTGATTCGAACGCAGGAAACATCTGATTTTGACATTCGCGACATATTAACCTTAAAAAATTTATTATGTGTTGCGAAAAATGGCACGCGCAAATTTCGCTCTTATCCAACGAATCAATATAAACGCATTCGGGCCGCGCGCAATATATAATTCACTACGAATGCAATATTCATACGAAACACAATGGACGTCATAAAAAAAACCTGCATACAAAAAATCGAATAGTTACTTCATAAATAATTCATTATTTATTTAAAAACGAGATCGATGCGAAAAAACGCGAGATCGGAAACGGACGTTTTTCGGCCAAAAAAAAAAAAACAACGCACATTCCGACAACGGCCATTTCGAAACTGACAGCTGCCGAATTCTCGGGACGGGATCTCGTCATCGGCATGTGAGTAGTCATTTTTGTGATGATCCCGCGCGCACATACACACACACACACGCCAACGAAATAGAAAGTCGGACGGGTCTCGGAAGAGAATTAACGGTACAAGAGAACAAATACGGCGCACACAAGGAAGAGACGCTCACCAGCACGTTTCGTATGGGGAAGCTCGTTGAACCGCGTCTCTTTATTTAAACGGGGCCCTGGTGCATTCCACGGACGGCTGCGATGCGTCGTCGACGATCGATGACTCGGCTGTGAATCTTCGACGGTTGCGTGGGCGTTGTTTGGTTTATTTCGATGACAGAAATGATAGATCGCGAACGTTTGCGGCGAGTTGCGCTGACACGTGCTGTACGAACGGCTAGCACCGCTAGAATGACGCAGGCGAACGTCGCTCGTTTGAAGCTTGAACTCAACCCAAACACGGTCCAAGCAGGGGTTCGAAACCGTCGGTCGCGCATGCGTCGTTCGCGGCATCTTCACGCTTTTTGTACATTTTCGATTTTCTCTCACGAGACGAAGGTGGGCGCCATTTTGAATTTTCGCGTAGCTGTCAAAGTGTCTAGGTGGAGATGTAACGTTGCGATTTCCGGGCATCGTCGCAAACTTATTTATTTGTGATTTGTGAATTTATTTTTTTAAATATTTGGTTATTTCTGCACTTTAGGTGTGTTAATTATATATTAACAAATAATATTATGTTGTAGGTGCTTAAATTAAATTTCTTAATGTAGTTTACGTATAAATTGTGTATTATAAATCTGCAAATTAGATTTTTTTTAATAATTTCACGCACAATTTATACTTGAACGTTTTGTAGACATGTTATTTATCAATTTTTATAAATAATTTTACTTTAGGTCATTAAATTTGCACTCGCTAAAGTTCGGACGCAAAAGGTGTTCTTGTGTAAACCCGAAACTCGTCAAGATATGGATAAAAATTTACACTACTCAAACTCCAAACTACGTACGACATTCATTAAAAAAATCGAATTACACGCTTATATTGCATTTTTATTCATGTTATAATTCAAATTTTTCAAAAAGTAATTCATAGTCCCAAAGTACAGGATTACCAATATCTTAATAAATCAAAATAAACAATATAATATTGTATCATAAATTTTAAACAATAAATTTTAATTTTATTCGTTTTTTCGTTGTCGTATTTCATGTTAAAAAAAAAAACGATATATTCATTATGATCATAATTTGCACGATTCGCACACCGTTTTCTCTCATTCTCTGTACCGTATGACGTGGACATGGCTCCCTTCTCTCGTTTCGTTCCCGCTTTTCAAAGGCCACTAATTCCTTTAACGTCTACGCGTTTTAAACTTCCCATCTTTACATGCCCAGTCTATTCCCAGGCCGACTGTTGTACCCAAAAGAAAACATACACACGCACGGAGCACGTCATCGGACATGCTCTTATCGTTTATTATGATATGAAACGAATGTCAACATCGATGTCGCCATCAATACGAAAAATCGCCGCCGAAAGATTACGATCCGTATCGACATGAATATAATCGCGCAAATGTTTAATTTGCCAACTGCACGTGTCGAAATCGACTCATGAAAAAAATATTCATGTATCTTTTTGTGCCATCATAATTTTCGGATTAGAACTCGCATTCCTTTCGAAACTTTTTTTCAGCCGAAGAGCGGAGTGTAAAAGAGATTTTTTTGAATTTCGTTAAAAAATCGTGACAAGGAGTTAATTACGAAATCGTCTAGCAGAATCTTCATATTGCAATTGCTGTCTCGCCGTTCTCCAATTCGATGCCGTTAGAATAAAATGTATAGAATTTCACGATCGTTTGATGTTCGTAATTTATATTTGTTAGAGCAAAGCAACTTCATTAGGTATAAAACTTTGAATATAATATGTAGATAAATCGTTCTTTTTTTATGCGAAATAAGATACTCGATTCGTTCAATCAATTAAAAAAGGTGTTCATATTAAAATGAAGGTCAACAAGTCAGAAATGACTAACCGATATCGAAGCTTTTTAATTGTAGTTAAAAAATAATAATCTTCATGTGATAAAACATTAAGGTGTATATGTGTTAGCAGTTGCAATTGAAGTTTAATTATTTAATTAAAATATACTTTTTATCCAACATTTACATCACGTATTAGAATATCATAAAAATCATATTTTTAATAATTAACAACGCAAATTTTTGACGTCACAACTATAAAATTATCTTCGTTTACATCGATTAAAATTCAAAATATTTTTTTAAAAATACTTTGAATACATACAATTTTTATACCATCGTTAAATACGCATGAGATTCAACTGAATCGTGTTTTCTTTTCTTCATTTTACGACGTCCGACCGATTTTAAATAGAATCAATAAAATAATCACATCGTGCTGAAATAAAATACGTTACGTTTCCAACAAAACAATAGATATTTCAAACCTTTATTTTTGTTATCCATCAAAACGTCGATAACAGTCCACAAAGAGCCTAGACACAACCTTTCAAAGAAAGCGTCACGATCACACTGCAGCTCTATGCGAAAATTGCTGCCCACTCGTTTTGCATCCTGAATTTATTTTTCGAGAGCTTTTATAGATTATTCGGAAATTTTAATCTATTTTTCGATATCTTAAACCTACTTGTTATATTTTGAAGTAGAATTATCGATGTTTTTGTCACTTCATATAAGGATTTAATTCTTCTGTTATATAAAGTATTAGATTTGACCTTTAAATATAGTAATAAAAACATACGTATAAATATCTGTAAAGTAAATTCGAACAGTTTTACATGCATATATTATTGTAATAATAACGAACAACTATAATATTTGTTCTTTCGAGCGAAGAAAACTATTTTTTGCAAATCTATCGCATTCCAGAAGTCTCGATGTCTAAATGCATGAATATGCAATTTAGCTTCGGTAATTTTCCATTCGGTGCATTTGGGCTTGATTTTCATATCGAAGAAAAAAAAGTTTGTCTTTCAATATATTAATACTGTTTTTCAGTAGAAAAAAATTATAATATTCTATTGATGAAAAGCGTTTCTTCTCGAACTATGTTGATGTGGAAAGTTTTATATAATATGAAAAACCGAGTCAATAATAATATAGTCATGCAATATTAAACTTTTTCGCGTGCCATGTAAACCTTCTATTATACATTTTCATATTTTATTTTATTACATGATATTGTGAATATCGCTTTCATTACTATTTCATCCTATTTTTATATTATAGGGCGAAACATTTTATTATCTCGCATGTTTTCTTATATTTTTTCGACGTCATTTCATAATTCGATGAATTTTCTCGGAGGTGTGTCATCAAGATAAGGTTCACTTAAAAGATTACGACTATATCTAAAACTGTCGATTTTTTTCCTAAAATCCTCCATTTGCTACATAAAAGTATTTACTTAATTTAAGACATTCGAATGACACACAATCTTTCCATCATATATGTTATTACAAGTAATCAACTTTTCAACCTGAATTCCTAAAGTTGGACTTTAAACAAAGAAATGTTGACCAACAATCAAACTAGAACGTTCAAATTCGACCAAAAAATGCAAATTCGCATTATTTTACGATGTACATGACTGAAATAATTAAGCAGTATATTCGCAAAGTTTATGTTATATTACGTACGGCGAGTAAATATGGCGCATGTAACAAACATAATGTAACTTTATCATTACGTAGCCGTGGAAATTTTGTAATTTTCATCAAAAATATTCGCGAATGCTATTTTCATCAAATTGCCTAAATATAACATTCCTTATTATTCGCGCAAAAGCCTATCTAAATTGTATATTATATTTATTGCCGTCGGAAAAGTTTACTCTAAACGTACCATATTATTTGTTTTCTTTATTTTTTCTTTGAAACATCACTCAAAAAAAGATTTAATCTTATCGCGTATGTGTGTATGTACCGCAAACGATTAACGTCGACTTTATTTGACATTGTAAAATAATGTGAGTGCATTCGAATTACGTTCGTTTATTCAATTATTTATTGAAATAACTGTATCGTCAATAATATTACGATTCACGTCGTTCATGAATAATATTTCATTTCTTTCGACGATAAAAACTTACCGGTAATTTGAAACGTAATGAGACATTGAAATTCAAATTTGTCATTCTATTATCTTTTATGTCAAAGTAGCATGCTATCCGTCACGAAAATTCATAAATTTTATTTTAATTTACGTCCATTTTTCATGCAAGACGGCATTGTTAAAGTTCGAACAAATTACAATTCATGTTAAAAATTATTCGATTATAAATCACAATTTTCAAAATGATCGATTTTCAACTTATAAAAAAATCATCGCGAACAAAATAAAACATATCATCGAAGTCTCACAATTCGAACCTTGATAATCGCTCATTGTATCGCACACAGAAGCCACATGTTCATTGTTGTACCTCCATTATCATACGATTATGCAAAAATAACCGATTTTTATTGTTGGCGCTTTCACGATCGCCACACAAAAACAATAACGCATAATAATGAAACGATAAACGGGTCGCGAACCGTTATCGTAACGATATTGAATTTCCAATCGGAGGGACGTATTTTTTTCGGAATTCGGATCGAGAATAATAGTGTTTGTTTTTGTAGAAAGTTTGGTCTGAATAATGGACGGTCAATTTGAGTGTTGTTACAAATGAATTTATTGTTTGTTATTTCAATTGGATCGATAAGTTTTTTGTTTTCAATTTGGTTGTCGCGAAATTTTGCACGAAAAATATAATATGTGTGGAATTATGAAACGTTTTCTTTGTAAATTTTGCCGCTTTTTGAAATTGTTCAGTTACGTTATCGGTCCGATAATATTGAACGAATTGTGGTTGTAAATGCAAAACATAAAAATTATACTACGCGTTTTTTGCGTCATGTTCGATTCTTGTATTGTTTTTTTTTTCATTTTCTCTAAATACGAAATAATTAATCAAACTGATTTATTTTTATCAACGCGAGCTTAAAGATTTATTTTGTTTTTTGTTCACTATAAGTATTAAATCTGACGTTATCATTCTATTTCAATAAGTTGAACTTCAATTATCTATTGATTTTCGCAAAATTCATTTTTGTTTATATTGGTACTAATCTTTTAATATTGTTTGTTTTTATTTAAAAAAAATGTACTTTCCACTTGATAAATGGATTTAGTTAATCAAACAAATTATGTTTACCGACAGTGGTTAAGCTTTAAAGAATGTTCCAGTTCGTAACGATTAAAATTAAGCGACTCGCGATACTTCGGTCAATAAACAAATATTATACAACCACCATTGGTCCAATTGTAAGACTATCCCCTATATATAATAACAGATATCTGTCTGTCTGTCTGTTCGTTCGTTCGGTCGTTCGATCATTTTAAAGACGCTCGCGACTTTAAAATGATCGACCTGTCTATAATAATAATATAATAATAATAATAACGTCTATAATATCATGCGTATGAAATTGTCTCTATTGACTTATGCAATACGTCGATCATTACGCAGTGGAAAAAATATTTGAATCCCCTATACATGTATATAATCACTGATGACAGATGTCTGTGTCAATAACAAATGAACTGCTTTTATTCATTAAATATTAAATATATTCAAATCGAGTACGGGCATCAGGTAGCCTATATGTCGCAAACAAATAATTTTGATTTTATTAATTAAATATTAAATGTTCAAATCGGGTACACATTTCGGGTTCACACAATCAGGTTTTCACATTTTATATCGTTTTCCGTTTCTTAACAAATTCACAGCCAATGTTACTAACATCGAGCCTATACACTAGTAAATTATAATACAAACCTCCCATTCGAAGAAAACAACACGAAATTTTATTACATCATCCCGAATAAAATTACGATCCATAATGGCGAAATTAATTCAAACCGTACACAAAAAAAAAAATTTGGGAAACGCCGGCGATAAATCATAGTGAATCAAATGAATGTAGCGGCATTAAGCGAATGATACTTTTGTCTTGTGTTTACGCGCCAAATAAAATTCGAATATATCTCGCCGGTGGAGCCTGGAGGAGGCTTTCCGGCTGGATCGGTCCTTATTTACATATCAGATCCTTTGAGAAACTGTCAATACGCCGCCGCCATAAATCAGCGTGGAAAAGCGGGAAAGTGTAGTTTTCGGTTCGCACGCGATGGTGGAAAAACGATTTTTGGACGTAGTAAATATTTTATGCAATGGGTTCGAGTTGGAAAAAATTAAGTATTGATTGGAAATGGTTGAGTGGTGCTCTTGCGGTTTCGATGCGAAACTTTCGTTTGATCGATTTTTTTTTTGTGTTTTATCTCTTTTGTATTGAATATGTGAACATAGTTGATATTGATTTACTGAGTATCAATGAATGCTTGTGTTGCAAAGTTTTCACTTTGAAATATCGTATGTTATTGTGAATGCATCGAAGTTTTTATGTTCATTATGTTTGCGAAATTGCTTAGTTCACGTATGATCCGAAATAATTTTGCGAAAAATACAGTGGGATGGTACTTTATTGATGTTTTTTTTCCTTTTCATTATCTTCGTTTTCATATTTCCTTTTCCTAGTCATGGAAGCGTCAATGGTTAGGTTAGGTATTTTTTTACTACTAAGCTTCGTATACAATTGAAAATCCTTTTGAGTTGTATACAAACAATTAAGTGGAATGGTTCATTATTGATGTTTTGAAAATCTAAACGTTTTCAATATTCGAAATTTGAACTTTTTTTTCATTATCTTTCTTACCAACTAACCGAACTTTAGTTTTATAGCTAATAATTAGAGCCTAAAAGTGAAAAAAAACCCTACCTAACCATACCATTGATTAATCCAAGACCATGAAAAAGAAGGAGAATGGAAATGAAAATAATAAAAAGAAAAAGTCCAAATTTTCCAAATATTGTTCGCATATGCTGCATTTTTTTTAGTAGAGTAATTTCTCAAAACAAACATAACGACTATAATAAATACTGATTTATTTCTGTCGAATTAAAGCAGTCATCGTGATTCATATAAAATTGTACAAATCAACAAAATACTACAGAATTTTCATTCCAACATTTCAATTAGTAAAATTCGTAATTACTTTCGTGTAAACTTGTCCATTAGAGCCCGTTTTGAATTCGAGGTCTAAAAAAAGTACCGACACATAAAAAGCGGGGTAAATATTTTTTCAAGCACACAAATACGCAAACATATAATTTTAATGAATTCTGGTCGGTCATTTCGCATTTTCGTTTCAATTTTTTTCTAAAGAAAGGGAAAAAACGAGTTAATTTAAACGATAACAATCATAACTGTGTTCAGGGGCGAATGAAAGGTCAACGTTTTCAGTAACTTTCGCCGGTTCAGTATACATTTTACGACTTATTAAATGCTCAACGAAGTAATTTTTGATGTGGGATTGTGTGAAAGTATTATAAGAACCGTTTGGAAATTTTTGAAGGTCAAAATTCGGAAAATTTATCCGGAAAATGATGGAAATTGCGTGTAGTAATTCTTATATGGCAACTTTTTCTATTCATATTAAAAGAGAAATTTGATTCCTATTTCGAAATTTTATTTTCTTATATTTGAAATACGCTTTCAGAATTTATTCTTTCTGAACATATAAATTATTTCTGAAACGTGTCAAATTGCAAATAACATAATTTAAAATGCAATCCCATTTTATTATTCTTCAAGAAACATGAAACGTAGATTCGTATTTCAATTTTTCAGACACTGAACATAAAATATTACGATACTTTTCTATGTACAAACTTTGAATAAAGATAACGAAATTCTATAAACCTTTTTTTATAATAAAAAATAACAATCACTGATTGAAAATTTAAATCGAACCTCATATAAAGCATTTTAACACCATCCCGTAAAAGCGAGTAGGGAAATAAATGACTTCGCTTTACACACAACAAGAGAATTGGGATCGGATTTATTTTAAAGAAAAGACAAGCACACAGGGGCAATCAAGTACCTTTAGTGTTTCGAATAAATAACCGATTTTATGGGGTTTTGCGATGCGATATATAAGCCCGATACCGATAAGCCCATACGAAAGCCATGCGAGATACTTATGGCTTTTAGATATGTTCAGACAGGGATAACTAAAGTGTGAAATTGGATAATGAGGTTAAAGATATTAAATTTTAATAATAATTGGATTAAGACGAGGCTCCGAGTACAAACATGAGTGTGTCTTATGTGAAAATTCAAGAATGAGTATATATGTTATTATAATATTTATTTCATGACACAGAAAATGCGAGCTAAATAAAAATATTATATTACACCATGTTTGTTTTATTGTGTTTTATATAAAAAATATGAAAAAATGCGTTTTTTGTGCAATTCAACGTCATATATTGGTGTTTTTATAATTTAAAAGTCATCTGTCAAATACGACAGTTGATGTTACTTATAATATACACATGGAAGGCTGAGAAAGACTTGTATTGTTGATTAATATGTGGCTTAAAAAGATGTTGAGGACTTTGGAAGTTTTGTAAATCATAAAAGAGTCTATTTTAGAAGCTCGGGAAGTCGTTAGTTGAAAAAAATATTTTAATACGGATGTCAAATTTCATGGAAAACGCAATTTTTTTTTAGAATTTTTCATGGAAAACGCAATCATACAAACATTGTGTAGTATAATATCTCTATTTAGTTTGTACTTTCGGTGTCATGAAATAAGCTTATGCTCATTATGGAGTTTTACTATTGATTGTTGACGGTTGAAGATTAATTTTGAAGGGAGTTGAAAGAGACAATGAGAAAATATTTTGATGGATCTATATGAAAAGTTTTTTTGTTGAAATAAAAGTTGGTTTTTTTGTTGAAATAAAAGTTGGTTTTTTATTTGGTGCTTTATATTTTTTACGTTTTCAATTTGAGTCTTACAAATCCGACCCTGGGGCATAAAAAAAACAATATTTGTGACATGGATAATTTTCATCCGGATTTTTCATCTATGTATTTTTAATTAAAAAATAAATTCTATATAAAAAAATCAATCACATCCATATAAAAATTAATCAATAATAAAAAAAATCAGATTCCATAACAACCAAAATATAGTTTTATTTCATTACATGAAAAATATTTCAGTAAAAACACTGCAATCTCATATAATATTTCAAAGAAAAATACAAGAGTCACATAGGATATTTCTACTTAAACTTAATTGGAACACAAATGGGATGTGAAAGGTTCTCTACTTCTGCGTTACGGTTATGGGTTTCAGTGTGTATGTGGGTTACGTGTAAACACCATACACTTCCTATACAACGAAGGCTTTCAATAATAACGATGAGTTCGTCGTAAAGTTTTCATTCGCGCAAGGGAAACACCTATGGGATTTTTGTATAAGGCAAATCTGAAAATATTGTATAATACTAATTCGAAAATCTGAAATGTTTTGTTTAATAAACGGCTCCGTATTTACTATGGTTTGTTAAAACATATCTTTAATTGGTTAATGTCAATCGAGTTTGAAAATTATTCAAAAAATCGTTTATTGTATATGAATATAAAAATTGTTTGTAATACATGGGAAATAGAAAATTGCTTACGTGCGAAAACGTTTTATTCCATTAAACTAATGACACGCCATGATCGATTTATTATTTTCTCCGATTTTCCGAATTTTTCTTCCCCACGCAATGCTAACAATGGACGTGTATCGTAAACAAAAATATCGATATTATTCCGTGAAAAAATTAAATGGTTATCTTGTGAATACATTTCATATTAGAGATCCCTTTTGAATAGATAGTTTCTCGTAAGTTAATCTCGATGTAGATTTTCATTTAAATTTCATTAATCTTACCCAGTCGATACCCAACAACAATTTATTTGTTTTTCCAGTCTCATATGAGATCGTTTACATGCGAATAGTCAATGCAACAAGGCAGTATTGAAACACTTTGTATATAAAGCAGTAGAAAAGGAAGTAAAATCCTTTACTAAAGATAAAGAACCGATATTTTCATTTATATTATATAATAGAAAAATAGGATCGATAGAAAGAATTCTAGTATATGATAAATTATTAGTGACATCTGGACAAGATAAAAGAATTATGATGCTGTAAGAAAATATAAGATATTTAGTAATAAATTGAGTACATAGTCGCTATGTTGTAAGTTATTCATTTAATAGTAATTCGTAAAAATGTTAAAGCTAAAAATTATAGGGATTAAAGAAAGTGGAGGAGTGAAAAGTTTGAAAATCGAAAAATAATTTATACAGTTTTCAAACTTAAAATTTAATGTTTTAAACTTAAAATTCAACATAGCAAATTTATTTTTTTCATCCTCCAATATTTTATAATTATTATATTATACAAGAATAATATATACGGAAAAATAAATAAAGAGGTAGTTTGGAGTAGTTTAATATTGAAGGCGTTTTTGGGTATAGGAATGAATTTGAAGATGGAGTTATGGATAAAAATAAACTTAGGGATAGTTGAGGGGTGGTTTGGGGATAAATTAGGTGTGATTTGGGGGGTAATTTTAGGTCAAAGGTGTTTTTGAATTTAAGGATGAATTTCAATTTCATCTCAAACCCAAATGCAACTTAACTCTCATTCCCATATTTTGTATAATTCATAAATTAGTTTCCCAAAAGGATCATAACATAAAAATTCGAATTATTCACTGTTTTTATTATAAAAATATACTAGGGACGTTTTATATTAATTAAAATAAAATAAGACGTTTTTTATTCATTTAAATTTCACTTTTGAAACACATTCTTATATACAAATCACACATGTGCGATTTTTCATGAAAATGGTGCGTCTCGTCTGCAGCCATTGTTTGCAAACGATTGATGGGCGTTTGAGATCTGTCGATTTTCTGTCCTGCGAAGCCTTCCAGAAGTCGGATTCCTCATTGTTGGCTAAATTGTGGTGTCACTGCCACAGGCCACGAATCTGAAGGCTCTATTGAGACTGGGAGGCTTTTGGAAAATTGTGATGCTCTGTTGATAGTTTTTAATTTTCGATTGGAAGAAATTCGTTCGTTTAATTTTCAGAATATCTCGTGTATTGAGTGTTGGGTGATGTATATGCTACATTGAAAGTGTATTTCTCAGTTGAAATATAGTTTGACTAGTTAAAATATATTTTGTCTAGCCCACGTAATTATTTCATCTGACACAATGGAAATATGATTTAACTGGTCAGAGTCAGACAATGTGTATTTTGACATCAACTAACAAGCCAGTGTTGCCAACGCCATTACATTGTAATAAATTGGCGATATAATTATAATGCCACAAAAATTTCACTTGTCCACTAATATGGGCCATTAAACGTCACTTTTCCATTAATATGGACTCAAAACTAACGTTTTTGGGATGAATTCCTCGTTGAGATTACTCTATTATTAAATTTTTTTCAATAATCAGATATAGAAGTAAAATACACACATGGTTTTATACAAATATCCTTTTCAAATATCTGAACTGTCAAAACTCATCTGTCAAGTTGAAAATACACTTGAATTAGTGAGCACCAGTTAAACTGTATTTTCTTCTGTTGAAATATACCATAACTAGACAATTTGTATTCAAATACACTTTATCTAAAAGGTCAAACAAAATATACTTTAACTAATAATACACTTTGACTGTAACATATATATGCTAAAAGTTGGTTTTTGGTATTTGAATTCATCGAGGATTTAGTTTTGATGAAGAAATGGTTTGACATATGATGGAAAAGACTGGTTTTTTTTAATGAAAATATGAGAAAAAAAGGACGAAACAGCGTTCATATAATATTTTTGAATTATTATCAACAGTACTTTTAATGTAATTATAATATAAAAATATTTTTAAACTTTTGGAGTTCATATTTTTTGAAAAACGTGGTTCAAAAAGTCGTTGTTTTCAGTAACAGGTTATTATGTAAGAAATTATTATCATTTTTTAAGAAATATTTTACTTTTAGTAACAGAATACGCGGTAATCACTAATATAATAATATTTTTAATTTTTCGTTAGTTTGATAGGTTAGGTTTCGATAAATTTTGAATTAGCTTTAAATATTTTTAAATTTTATTTCGTATATATAAAATAAGTATCACGTTAAATATTCAATTTGGTTGCACAAATGACAGTAGAGTATATAAACAAATTACAGATCCTTTTGATATGTAGAAATAAGTAACAGATTTGTATGTTCCATAAAATACTTTTTCAGGAAATAAATTTTTGAAAATTTCTCTTGAATCGAGGTTCTGTTCTTTATATTCACCCTAATATATTTGAATCAATCAAAATAAAATTATTTGAAATCATAAGCACGTAATTCATAGATTAATAACATAATATTATACATTCTGACCTTGTCAATGTAGCATTTATTGTCTTTTATAATAACATTGAATTTTGCAAACCACTGTCCAATTTTAGGCAAGTTTTTAAATTCACACAAACCAGACTTTAAGCCCCACATTTTATTGAACATATTTCCTCGTTTAACATATGTTTTACCATCGACCTAATAATTATAAAATGCAAAAAGCACACATTATCAATATATTATCTTTTAAATTGAATAATAACTGATTTATTACCATTAATGGACCAACTTTTTCAAGAAATTGTATATCGAAATCCACTATGACGTTATGATTTTCGGTTTTCGTAAAATTGTACAGTAAAGATGTCATGTTTTTCTTTTTCAACCCTTTACAAACTTTGAGTTCATCTACGTGAATTTCAAAGGTACCCTGAAATTTTCAAAACTGCATATTAAAAAAAATAATATATATATATACATGTATATATAATAATATATTACAAATATAAATATTATTTACGTAGTTTTTATCTAATGTATCTGCTTTCAGTTTTATAGTAATCAGGCAAAGAAGAAAGAATATTTTCGAATTCATAATTCGAAGTAATATATTCAATACTCCAAAATCGAACTGTCCAATCAATGTATATTCAGGCTATCTTTTATATATTTTATATGAAGAAGGCAAGTGTTTAATTACAGTACAAATAATATAATACAATTTCAAAATGTTGCATTTAAATTTTAAAATCGGTTGCATTATTATATATCAGATTGAAATTGAATCCTCTCATGATCATTATGAAATATCGGTCATTTTCGTTTTAAACTATTTTTAATAGTTCAATTATTTGTTCATGGACATAGCCTTTTTATTTGCAGTTTTAATATTGACAGTATAAATTATATAAAACCACACGAACGTATCCGTTTCGTTTTGAAAATAAGTTAACATGCACGAAAAACATTTATTGAAGTTAAAAGGTGTGAGCAAAACATACCGTTTCGTTTGAGCGAATCTTTCCGATTGTATCTTGTTTGGGTTTTACAGACGAAAAATCTCCGAAAGAGAAAAAAGTGGATTTCAAATGCCACAAAAGGGTCCTCGATCGAACTCGCCAAAGAAAAAATCGGAAAGTATTCTCGAACGAAAAAAAACCTTTACAGTGAACTCTCGATCATAAAAAACTTTTTTTTATCATAAAAATGAATTCATAGACACCTATTGATTATATGTATAGAAATCGTATCTATATAACAGGTCGAAGAACTTTTGATGCTATTTTTGATTATTTTTTTATTATTACGTGTGATAAGATCGTAACTCTTAAAGAAATGAATATTGAATCCATTTTTTTTAAAGGTTCAACAGTATTTCTTTAGACCGACCATCCATTTACTGACCACACCCAAAGTCGCCGAGTTTGTGAAGTCATTGACATTGTAATATAATAGAATAAAATTCGTGTATTTGTAAAATATGGGAGCAATATAAAGATACAGTAGAAATCGTTTGACATGAAAACGCTTAATGTGAAAAATGGACTAATAAGAAATAATACTGCGGCCAGATAAAATATGATGTTCGTATACTATGGTTTTTAATATGAAAATATATTTTGGTCTCTTCAGTTTCGTTTTCTACGGTAATTTAGATTTTCATGTTGCACAATAGAATCTTTTGCCGTCAGAATTATCGAAATGTGCAAATTTAGACGATGTAATAGAAAAAAATTTTAAACCATCAAACATAACCTCCTTACAATGTACAGTACAAACTAGTGCAAAACTCGTTAAGAAACCTAATTTGCGGACTTATAATGCATAAATTACGCGTAAAATACGTAAAGAATCCTAATTTGAGCAACGATAACGTATATTTATCCATTAACAAAACAAAAAAATATTTATAAATAATTTACGCACCTAAAATGCACAATTGCCGTATTCATGTTGTGGGTACTATCAATCGTACTATCAATCGATGATGGTTCGAGCTGCGGGTATGGCAAGAATATGATTCCGTTTTCATCTGAAATTTGGTATTTAACCATTTGACCAGAAAACGAGAGTTAAATCTCTCGTTAATGAGACGATTCTAAAAAATGGTTCTGATAACGAGCCCTATCTATCGATCGCCGTACAAATTATAATATAATGCGTCGGCGTTGCGATTGATTGTGACAATAATTATAATTGGTCGTCGGCGTTTGGTACACCAGTATGTGCTGAATGTGCGTTTGAATCGGTCTTCCTTCCTATGTACATCCTATCGCTTCAGTTGTTATTTCAGTTTAAGTTGCTATGATCAAAGTGATCCCTGGATATCGAAAGACATGAAAAAAACCGTATATACGAATTTTCGTGCTCTTACTCACCTTAAGGGGGTATGCTCGTGTAGAAATTCAAAAAAAAAATCGGCTTTTTTTCTTTCACATGTTTTGAGTCTAGATTTTTAAAAATATGAGTCTAATAGAATTTTTTGATATTAGTATTATCTTAAGAGTTACAGCTGTTTTTGTGATGACCCAATGTATGAATCAGTTACGCTGCCCGAAACTTAAAACGAGATTTTCTCGAAACTACTTTTTTCAACCTGATTGTCATGATATTTTAAGTTTTAATTAACTGATTTACTCAAAATTTTGGGATAATATTCTTTGTGCGCTCTTCTAGAAGTTGAACCGAAGATTTTGAAAAAAATTTTTTTTTACTGTTTTCAAAAAATTCATGAAGGTCAGAAAAAACTATGGAAAACAATTTTTTTTACAATCGTTGCCATTTTGCGAAAAAAAAATTTCCATGGTTCAGCAAATAGTGTCGTTTTTATTTATTGAGTTTTTTTCGTTTCAAAACATTACGAGGATTGAAATCATGACAAACACGACACACCTTTTTTTTGGCC
>JAOXNN020000036.1:2753798-2783265 GCA_028571205.2 Hydropsyche betteni | reverse complement strand
CCCCCAATATTTGATGGGGAGACCTAGTCCTGCAGTGGGCACAAAAAAGGGTCGACAATGATGATGATGATGATGAACTATTATATAATATAATAATAACTTTCTTAATAATATTTATAGAAATTCAAAAATAAATTAACTTATTTTTAAACATCTTTTTATTATAAATAAAAAAAAAAACACAGTTTAATACGTAAATAATTATCGTTTCAATGACGACTGATTTTGCGTTGCGTATTTTTTTAGAATATTTCCCGTGAAATCGCGTTATATAAACAATGACAAAAATTTCGAATACATTCAAATCATAGCTATTTATTTATTTATTATTTAAAAATCAAATATACAGCACGAAATCGTATTTTTTATCGTCTTTCCACTCGTGTAAGAATTGCAGCTTTTACTTTCAGAGCGATTAAAAATTTGTAAACAAGGTTGCTTACCTGATCGTTTCATACAGATTATATAAAGTTTTTGTGAAACAGAACGAAAAATGATAACATTTATGTTTATAAGCTTTAAATAACAATTTCAAACTTCGTTCTTAATTGAAAAATAAGAAATAATAATTGTATTGAATTCGATCGATCAAAATCATAGATTAATTAAGTTAAACAAGTCTTGTGTTATCTTAATCACTTATCAACCATGTCTAAAAAAATTTCGAAAATACTAATCATCGCATGCTTCAAGCGTGGTTTTTATTCAAAGAGATTATCTCATTTTCCGACTGGAAATATGAGGAATGTTTAACATCTGAGATATTATCTACTAATGTTTTCACGTTTCATTCAGAACATTTTCACGCGCCGATTTCTCAATCATTTACGCATCTGTATATCACGATCTATAATATACAATGCATTGTTTTCACTGATTGATTGATCGATTTTCTCTCGCACAATAAATAATCAAATTATTTTTCGGGTGTCGAATAAAATTTTCGTCTGCGTACAAGTTTATTCTATGATGTAACATCACGTGTCCATGAAATATTTTTACAACTGACAACATTTTCACATATTTAATAAATAATATATTAAATTTTACAACCAACATTTGACCGTGACATTTAATAGTGTAGAAGTTTTGATTTTTTTTATAATTTAAAATGATTTTTTTATTATTATACATTATCGAATTTCATAATATTTTTTATAAAATTATGAGCCTTTCAGAAAATCCAGTTAGTGTTCCAGTTGACCGATACTCTGACATTACTCACTGCCCCGAATAACATCGTTTCTCACTCTGAAAAGGCGGAGATGCTGAAAATTTTTCCGATGACTCGTCGTTCTAAATACTTCGAAAATTCTAACATAACGCTAAACGTAAGTTAGATATATAATACATACCACCGCAAAACTGCACATCGTACAAATATGCGAATATTCGTTGGCGTCGTTCGAAGTGCAAATTTTCACAACAAATAAACTAAAAATACAATTAGATTACTTTAAAGATCCGTGAATGCAACTATTATATTATAATACGAGTTTCGTTTTATTTTTTTCATAACATTATTTTTATATCCCTATCAATATGCGAATATTATTATATAATAGAATTTTGAAATTCGTCACGAAAACTATATCCATCAAAATTTTCGGATATTATCGAAAATTTCTAAACCACCTCTATACATCACATCGGCCTGACCTAAGTTCAAGTTAAGGGTCAGAGGTCGCGTGCCACAAGGGTTGCCCGCCCCTGTATTGGAGCGTCATAACCAGGCCACGGTAGGCTTTCCGGAGGCTGTATCTGTACTATTACGTTAGTATAGGAACCCATATTGTAATGTGCGTCCTTTCATTTGTATTGGTAACCCTATATATACATGTATTACCGCATAGTAACGAAAACATACATTTATAATATTCTTGTATTTAAATGAAAATATACTTTCATTTTTTTGCATATATGTATTATACGATTTTTTTTATTTAAATAATTTCATTATTAAAATTTTTTTGTATAAGAAAATAATTTTTGGTCCATTCAGTTCGTCTGTATAGTATATCCAAATGTAAGCGAAAATTTAATTTTAAATCTCATTAGAATCACATCTATTTTACTAATACTTTTTTATTTACTCTCTCATTATCATTATGTGACTAATGAATCTCATATGAGCCCTTGTTTGCTATATTTTTGAAACATCACAATTTTTGTAGTACAATATGTCAAAAATATAATAGCGGATTTCTGTGTCTGTGTCTGTCCGTCTGTTCGATGACGCTCACGACTTTTTTTTATTTTTTTTATAATGATGATAATTAAATATTAAATATTCAAATCGGATACACATTTCGAGTTCACACAATCGGGTTTTCACATTGTATCGTTTTCAGTTTCTTAACAAAACCACAGCCGATGTTATTAACATCTACTAACAACTACTAGTATCAAAATAATCTTTGAACTTTTTTTATCATTCCCTAATAAACTTTTCCTTTAATCAAATCAAGAATTATTGCATCTTATCAATACAATCCCGTCAATATTCAAAATCACTTTCCTATCCCTCAATCACCCAAACACCCAATAACGAAAAAAACCCAATCACCCACACAAACCCAAATCGAAAACCCCAACGATTCAAGAATCCACTGTAACAACCCCAACACATGCACCTATCCATGCACCCACATACGAACCCGTCCTTGTATACGAACGTGAAAGCCTCATCTGTGTCCGTGAGTTGAGGTCGGCCTTGCCCGAAGGAACAGGGGCGGGGCGGGGGGGGAGCAGCACGAAGGGCGATCAATACACGTGCACCGAAACGAGCACGTGCCGTTCCACAATAATAACAAGAGTGGACGGCCCGAGTCCCGTCGGGGGTATCTGTGTCACGGTGCAACCTGCAAAGGGCTGTGCTGGGCCCCGGTGCCTTTGCCCCCTTTGTCAACGTTCGGGTTGATCGATTTTGGGGGTGGTTGGGGGTGGGTTGTGGGCGGTTTTGTCGTGCGGGGGATAGGGGTTCAGGGATGTCGGGTTGGTGATGATCGGATGGGTCGATGGTTGTGTTGGGCGTTTCGGATGAGCTTTTTGATGTTGGTGTTGTATGGAAAGTTTCGGGATGTGATGGTATGGTATTGTTTTGGTTGAATGTCTTTTTTTTGTGTTTTGAATTTTAAGTTGTTTATTGTGATTTAGTTTATTTCGGTGGCTATGTAATGTGCGAATTCATGTTGGTATTGCGTCTTTTGCTATTTTATTGTTCGTGCGATTCGTTTTCTTGGTATATTTTAAAACAAATATTAATTTCATCATCAATATTTACTTCTTCGCTTGTACGATAGCGATAAGAGTTATTAAATTGAATTTTACTTAATAATGTATTATTAGCGTATGTTCTTTTAATGATTTAATTGTGAATTTTCTGGATAGATCAATTATATAATATGTACGTGTATGAGCAAAATAATTAATTCTCAATTCTATAACTACAAAATGTGACATTCATCCTGCTATATTTATGTACGGAAAATCCCACTCATCCGAGATGTTACAGAGATTCTAAGAAGATTAACTTCTCACATTATATATATACGATCTGCGAACAATGGAAACCCTTCAGTAGCATCAAAATAATCCGTACGCTGAAAATCACCTCAGAAAACTTATCAATACAATTCCCTAATTATATCTCAGACAATAGATTTCGATAATAATATATTTAAAATATAATGCATTTTCATATCAAACAAGATTTTTTATCGATAAATATACATTATAAACATCATCGTTTATTTTTCCAATTTTTAATTTAATACAAAATTGTTTGAATACTTAACTTCTTACAAACTATTTTAATATCAATAATGTTTCGTAATAAACTCTATTCAGACCACATCTGATGATCAAAACGATAATAATTAAAAAAAATAGTCCATAACGGATGTAAGTCGATTGATCCATGCTCATCGATATAATCTAACACGGTTTTTCTGACACTCTTCAAAATCACTCGAATCACACTCATATTATTACACGACACAATAATTGGATCACAATCAAACCACAAATACGACGATTGCATAACAATCCCCAGCGCAGGCAACCCGCGAATCTAAAACGATTGACCTCAACATTCTGCACGATTCATTTCGCGTGCCGATCCTTCTTCGCGGCCGTCATCATCATCATTACCAGCCGCCATCATCGTCCGCGACCGCCGAATTGACGCAGAATCAATTGGAACATTGCCGATTCGGTTCCGGTCGGCACCGACAATAAAAACCGACCGTTATTGGCCTCACGAAACCGACGACGGTTCGAAGACACTTTAACGACTTCGAAACAATGGACATCAAAGCCTTTTCGGCGACGTCGTCTGGTTTCGGATCGCAATCGTCATTATCTGCGTATCGTGTTTTGCCGATTTTGCGATGTCAATGTCACATTGGCGATGTCGCTCGGTTCGGTTCGATCGGTTCTATTTCTGGTGGGTATTATCGTTTGTTGAACGATGCTGAGGTGAGTTCTCGATAATGCTGGATGCGTTTAGTATGTGGTGTATGTAGGTGGTAGATAAGTTTGTGAATTTGTATCGCGTTGATGGCCTGCGATTTTTTTTTTATCTTGTGTAATATTGCAATTTAATATTGTGTTTACAATGCTTAATGTATGTAGGAGATAATTTAGTTTTTGTCTGAACAAAGTTATCTCATTTGTATATAATATGAGTTTGAATCTTGATAATTTGAACGTTTCAAAACAATGATATTTCGAAACAAAGTGATTTTCATATAATAAATAACTGTTTTGATATGAATAATTAAAAAAAAATCTGGAAAATCCGAATTCAAATTTTACAATCTTATTATAACATGCCTCTAAAAACTATTGTTAATCAAACTACATTTGAGTTTAATTAAAACTTATGGTGTGATTCATATAGCATCCATTTCAATTGCACGTGTCGTTATTGTCCATAAATATAGTATAATGACAGTAACGTAACTTTTTATCGCGTCTGTAGAAAGCACGCCTACAGAGTGTCCCAATAATGATAAATAAACGTTCTCAAATGTCCCGTCTGTAACGATAGGAACGTCACTCCCGAACCAGTTTTATCTCGATCTGCACAGTATGCTCTGGAACGGAGATTCTCAAAGCTCTTACGCACAAGAAGTACAGGGCCGTTTTTGTATTATATTAATATACTTTAAAAATTTTAACGAGATTATGATATCCAACGTTCTGGTGAAAAAATTACTGACTTTTTTGTGATTTTTTTTATAGATTAATATAAAAATTCATATTTTCCTTTTACATGAAAAAAATCATAAAAATAATTGAGAAAAAGTACATGGACACTTTTCGTAACAATTACAATCGCTAATAATTACATAATTCTTTATCGCTACAGAGTCCAAATTTCACGATATGTAACTTTTTCTAGTGGGTATTCGCCAAAAATGTCAATTTTTCTCTTCCTTTTCCTGTTAATTTATGTGAATCACGGCAGATAATCATTATATATACAATTGCTATAGTTATTATGGCATGTATGGGAAACACTTAACTGCTGCTTTGTCATCTGCTCTGTGACAAACAATGTTGGGAATCTTCATTTACATGCAGGAGAAAACTTTATAATTCTTTCCATAAAATCATTCAGAGTGGGTGGCTTATACAGTATCAGAATTTTTTACAGAATACAGTGTTGATGCAGTATCAGAATTTTCCATTTGAATTATAGTTATTATTTATAGTAATAACTCCTTTAAACAATTAGAATATGCATGAAAAATTTCACAAATATATTAAATTTTCTTTTAATAAAAAAAATACCCCCCTGCATTCGCAGCCATACATTATTGTAACAAATACGAATATACGCCGTGATTGGAATATTGGATCGTTCAGCGTATTAAAAGTCGAGCACGTTTCCCGCGCTTCCAATTTGAATTCGCTCGAACGTTGGCAATCATGCAATTATGCGACAATAAAACACCTCCTAAGTGCACAAGATGCAGCCAAAGATCAAACGAACCTGAAACGCTGCGACACGCGCCTGTCGATGCATTTGAAATTACGGCGCGCTTTGCACACGCACAATGCAGCCAACTGCGCACAACACCATTTTCCTCAAACCGTCGTCATCGTTTGAACGATTGATTATTTACAATTATCATATTTATTATGGGCAACTCATATGACGTATTCAAATAAAATTTGAACATAGTACGTATTTACGTATTTATTAAGAGACTAGTAAATACGCTCGATGTTAATAACATCTCCTGTCAATTTTTTAAGAAACGGAAAACGATAAAATGTGAAAACCCGTTTGTGTTACCCGAAATGTGTACCCGATTTGAATATTTTTAATTAGTAAAATCAAAATAGTTCATTTGTTATTGTCACAAGACGTCATATAGGCAAAGCCAGTATGTAATACGTAACGTAACGTATACGTACGTAGTACGTAATAAACATCATATTATAGACGTTAACTGTATAAACACCATACTACTAATTACTATAAAAAGTCGCGAGCATCATTCGAACGAACAGATGGACGAACACACACACACACACACACACACACACACACACACACACACACACACACACACACAGAAATCCTTATTTATGTATAGGGGATAATAACTCTGGATTAGTTTGAAAAGATCTCAGGTTAATTAAACGCGCGTCCTTCTACAAATCTCGGCATCTGTTGCGTAACTTCGATAATTAGCAAGAACTGGTATGTCAAACTAAGTAAAGATCATTGACATTTATAATTTGATCCAATATTTCTTGTTAGAAAACTTTTTCGATTGGAAATTGGAAACCCTCGAATAGACGTATCATTAAACACTCGTATCCATATACAAACCGCACCACTCATAACTCAACTTTGCCGATTCTGTAAGAACCAACGCGTCCAACAATACAACGACCATCGAAACTCGACATCACAACGTCCCAATATAAATAAACTTCCTTCGCAAGAATAGGAAACCGGCGTCGCCCGAAAGCGCGCATACATCATCACCGTCACGACACACGCAAACAAAACGGAAAAATCTCGAGAATTTTCGGCGCCATTTCCCAATTTTTCGATTTCGCAACCGCGGCCGGGACACGAGACATTCGTTGGCTCGACACGTGTCCCATTTGGACGAACGCGTGCACCGTTGGGCACGGCTCGGCAGACACCCGAAACAGATAACGAAACACCTCGGCTATAGGTCGGCAGGAAACGGTGCAATGGACTTTTTCAATGTTTCCGAAATAGACGGCGACATTTCTGACGGCGCTAAACAGACCGGCGGCCTCAAACGCGAACGGCGAGCGTTTTCCGGAAAAAAATTGTGCGCAATTTTTGCGTTTGTCACGATATTTTTGATGTTGTTATAAAAAAATTATAACGATGTGTAATATTTGTAGTACATACTTGCTTTTTCGATTTTTGGTCGTTTCCATTTGACAGTTTTATGGTCCGATTATGACATTTAGAATACCTCAGGGATGTGCGTCGCCGTGAAAGCTATTTTCGTGTTAAATGCCTTACACTCTTTCAAAGAAAAGGTCAAGACCCTTTCGATAGCGACACTCTCCCATCAAAGTAAATTATACTGATACTAAACAATACGCATTAACACTGACATACATACCGCCTACACTTTTGATATTCCAAAGTTTCCCAATTTTCTTGAACTCACTTGCCTTGGGATCACAGAAGAGGATCGTTCGTGCTTTTTGACACGTACGTAATTTCACGTGGCTTTGAACTCGATGATCAGTAGGAGTGAAATACTAGAGTGACCGCTTTCTTTTATCGATCATGTACTTTGGTGTGACTCGATTGCATCATCATAGATATTTTAATACAAGTGAAATACCTGTTTCGTGTTAATACAATAGATTTTCTTTGTTATGAAAATAAAAAAAAACGTGACCAATGCGTAGTTCCGAAAAGATTATTCGTATAACAAAATTGAACAAACATCATACGCGTTTCATTTGGACGATGACAAACCGCGAACGTGAGGATTGTTCATATTCTATATTCACCAATCACGAATGATATAAATTATTTAATCATATGTGACAATATTGTTTCAAGATACGTCCAGTTATTAACTGATGGCGAGATCAATGACAAATTATGATCGATCATAAAATGAGACGATATCTTCGCGCCAATTCCATATACTTAGTATTATACATCCGATAACAATCGTCACTTTCATTGTTACGATTCGAGGAAGAAAACAATTTCGTAATTAAATTATCGTCGGAAGCCTTCGATAGGTCTTGCACCTTTGATAACTCGAGAATGAAGGTTGTTACGATATATATTTTTTTTATTTAATTTCTCAACTGTTAAGGTTAGGTGTAGTTACGGCGTTTTGAAATATGCGGTGCGATTGCTGAAAAAATGTATGTTTGATATAATAGTCTAATAATCGAAAGCGAGTGCGAGTACGAGAGTAAATTGAAAAAATCAACGACACTTACAAGCCAGACAATTCCAGCTAGATCTAAATCCTTTTAAATGTATTGCACGCGTTTGAAACGCAAAACGTACTATTTGTTTACACATTCGGCTGCACGCTTATGCAAAAAAATTCAATAATAAAATATGATATCATCGATCTATAGATCCTCGATTAGTAAAAAATCGTCGTTTTGTTCGACAGAAGAATAAATATTGTAACTTCAAGTTTTTCATCGTATTATTGACGATGCTATTTTCCCGGAAAATCTATTGTACGACTCGATGGGAATCGACATTCAATTTAATTTTCCTCAATCACGTTTGATTGACACGGCTATTTAAATTAATTAAAAAACATTTATTTTATCGAATTTCCACGACTATTACGCATTCATTTCACGAACATTCCAGTTGAATCCGGACGAATCAGTGCCTTTAATAGTTTCAACATGAAACATTATATTACAATATATGCGTATAATAAAATAGTGTAAAATATTTAAAAAATCTATATTGATAATCTTTTAATGATTTACGTGAAAATTTTTTTTATATTTACAGACAATAATATAAAGGCATTTACATTGTTGTAAAACGAAGATAAAAAAAAAAACGACAACGCATATTACGTCAATTATAAGTGAACACAATAATGAAATTGTATCTAATGCACTTGCGGGAAACCCCACAAAAGCCTCATCGAGTTTTTTCAACCCAATTACATTCAGATGCGACCTTTCGAAAAAGCAATACTGCACGAGTCAGAATGAAACGCGACAAATTACCATCGTTAAATTCTCCCAGAGCCGCACAAAGGCAATTTTCGTATCAAAGCACGCACCAATGGCAAGGCCGACTCTAATTACAAGGGCAAAGTACTCCCGAGGGCCGATTTTAATAACGGCGACGGTAATAAATCAAAAAAGTTGCCCGCGAAAAACTGGGAAATCCGATTTCGGTCGAAAGCCCTAATATGTTTGCGATATCGATCGTGAAATGTGTATTTAAAAATAACGACTGTTTAATTGCGGAAAACCGCTGAATTTTTCATGCTGTCGATGCTGTTTTTTTTTTTGTCGTTTTTCTGTGTTTCCCTTCGGTGGTGTTTTGAAGAGAAAAAAAACAAAGTTTTGTTTTGAAATTTTCGCGGAATGCGCCTGTTACGCGATGCGTGTGAATTGATCGTGACTCGTTCTTTGCCGATTTAATATTATAGTGTGGAAGATGTTAAATGAATATCATAATTGTTTGATCAAACCGATGGAAAACCGTTTTCAAATGACACACTTGAATATGAAAAGTATGAAATTTTTATTTAACATCTACGATACACCAAACATATTTTTTGCCTAATCGCTAACTGTAATAAATCTATGACATTTAAATTTGATATTTCAAACTCGGCTAGCCGCAACGGGAAATGGAAATCTGAAAATTTTAAATCACACAAATTTCAACGAAATTATCATCAAACATTAGAACGTCTAGTAATAAATTGAAAATTTCCATCTGACTCAACGCAAACTTCGTCAGAAAAATTGGCGCTAACTAAAATCTCATTCGATACGTCATCCAAAACACAAAGCCATTGCTAAATCGTCGACTAGCGAATTCGCTGCTGGTCTTTTGTCTCGTCGAGCCCGAGACGAGAATAGTCGTCTCGTGTCCGAAATAAACCCTCGGGAAAGTCTCGTGACGGCGACGACGAAGTCATTCGAAAAACTCGTCCGCTGGCCGTCGGTGACACTCGAAATCGGCTTATTTATTTATATAGACGAGCATTATGCAATTCTCCTGCTGGCTGATTTATAATTATATTGTGTGTATTTTGCTAGTGCAATTTTGAAGTTATGGACTTTGGCTTGAGATTCGGTTTTAGTTGGGTTGCGTTGAAATGTCAATGGACTCGTTATTAAATTAAATTAATAATGCGTATTCTCGCCTAGCAGTTCAATGTGTGTAATTTTCAGACTGTCAATCGTTTTTTGTTTGTATCTTATGCAATTTTTATGTTTTATAATCAATCTTTTATAAATGCTAAATAGATTTTTTTTTTTATCTTTTACTTAATTTTTAATTTAAATTTCATAAAAAAAACTGAAAAATTGATTAAATCACATATGATGTATCGATATTCAAAATGAAGCAGCGTTTGTCATTTAAAATAGTATGAAAATTTTCCATATGACAATTGAGACGAGACAATAAAAGTTTTATGACTATTTACGACGCCGATTTCTAAAAACGCTCGTCAAATAATAGCTTCGAACACTATTCCAGACGTCCATTCACATCTTTTTCGAAACATGCGTAAATTATATATAGACTTTATTTATAGAAAATCTTTAAATGTTCAATAGCGTGCGAATAATTGACTGACAGCCGCCCATATTGTTTTTCAGCCAACATCTGTTCCCCGTTTTATCTGTTTATATTCCTTTTTATGCGTAATCGAACCCGAGTTGTCGTACAGAATTATATCACATCTAGCATTAGACATCGGATTTATCCGTCGATGGGGAAACTGCTATTTATAAACCTGAAAACGGTCGCATTCAAACCACTGACATTTCAGCAGTGACGTCATTCGACGTAATAGTCCCCGATATGGATATTCCCTTTATATATCTCAACATCGGATACCTGAAAGGATCGAATATTTATGTAAGTCAGTGGCTGTGTATAATAAATGGATGACGTCACTAATCGGAAAACTGGATGAAATAAATATTCCCTTTACGTCAGATATTTGAAAGGATCGTATATATTATATAATTTGTATCTGTAGTGACGTCATTTTTTTCAGTTTCTCCACTGTTTTAGATAAAACGGGCATCGATATGGAAAAAGTGTTCGACTTGCGCACTAAGTGCTGAAGACTTTTCACGGTCAACCTTCTGCAGGTTGCGGTCTTATTTTTAGAATTCGAGCTCCTAACGATTTATCTACGTCGGAAGTGGAATGGGAAAATTCACGCGGATCGATTGTAGAAAATCGGCTCCGAAATTTAGAACTCTTCGATTTTCCATTGTCTGAAATAAACGAAGCAATGGTCTGACGCAATGTACAAAGGGGATGATAACATCCCACGTATCAATATATGTACTGTGAAATATAGATATGTTTGTGCTAAAAACATATGTATAATTTTTGCATTGATTAAATCAAGCTATTTTTAAGTGGAGTAGATTTGTTTGACCCTTTGATCTTTTATACCCCCCACGAACGATAACAGAGGTATTTGTTTGGTCGTTATGTTATCACGAAAAATTTGTAGGGGTCAATCGAATTATAATAAAATATAATTATAATTAGACATAAATCGTTTATGGGTTATTTTCAGCTCATTATATAAAATTCAATTTGATTAGGATTATACTGATTTAAATATTAGATTTAATCGCTAATTTATTACTTTTGATTATAAAAATATTCGCTTCTAGTTTTACACCATCTATAAGTAAATGTGAAAATATTTTTTATCTTAATTAAAATAATATGTATAGGTTTTCATGAAATTAAATAAAAATAGATGTCACTAACTAGTGTTCGAAAAATTTAAATTACTAAAACGATTAGTAAAAATTGTCTGAAAATTTTAACTTATTTCAACATAAAACTTATTAAGCATAAAAATTATTTTGTTTTATTTTTCAATAAAATAATTAACTTTTAATTTTTAATTTAATTATATTTCTATTCTCCTTCATTATAAACATAAACAAAATACACATATATCAACTCTTATCATGATTTAATTGCTTATTTTAAAAGTCATAATTTCCATGACTTTATTTAAATCAAACAAAGAACTCGTATAACTATTTTAACCGTTGACCTCTTGTTTATTACAGTCATGAGATATACGTGCCTGCGGTACACAAATTATATCAGTTTCTAAAGAGATACAACGATGGAGAGAACTTTTTGGTTAAAACTGCTTTTCATATCACTTCTTTTGTTTACAAAATGTGATGGAAAACGCATAGTTTTTTCTACAATCGAAAATCACTATCTGAAGGTCTTCGAAGTCGAAAATGAGAGTGATATCCCTAATTTTCACTTGGCTAAAGCAGTTTTCGACAATAAAATCAATTCAACTGGGTAATTATTAATCTATGCATAAAATACAATTCATGTAGCTGGACAAGTTTCAATAATGATAAATTATTTACAGGTGGTCATTTTTAGAGCTTCATACATCTGATCAATACGTTGATGATTTACAGGCTTATTCGGCAGGCTTCCTTGAAGGAGTCTTAACTCACGATTTAATATGGATGCATTGGCAAAATACTGTGGCAGAGTAAGTGAGATTTCGAAAAACTTAATTAAACATGTGGGTATATTATTAATTTGTATTTATTTCAGTCTTTGTAAAGGTCGCAAAATTGCATGTCTGAAAATAAAAATGTTCCTTGATAAAAATAAAAGATGGGTTAAGAGCATGATTGACGCAATGTCAAATTCAGACCCATATTGGTATCAGGTAAAATAAAATAATAAAATATTGAAGTTGGATATGATTAAAAATAAAATCTATTCTAAAACTTTAATTGTAGGTCAAATTATATCTAAGACAATTGGAAGGTCTTGCTGATGGATATAATAAAGTTAATAAGAATCCTAAACATGCACTTTCTAAAGATTATTTGATGTATGAATTTATTATTTTAAATAATATAAGTATCCATGTTTGTATTAATTTTTTCGATATTAAAAATATGTTACAGGGCGATGAATCTGGATGGGGATTTAGAAGACCTTTTTGCAATGGAGGGATTCGAAAGACCAATAGGAGATGGCCATTGTTCAGCTCTTATTAAAATACTTCCTGATGGTTCTGATTTATATGTTTCGCAAGTTACTTGGACTGGGTATTTTTTATTTTATTTTAAATAATTTATTATCCGTTAAAAATATATACAATAATAAGATATAAGTGTATTTTTTATATGTGGATTTTTTTTTAGTTATGAAACAATGCTAAGAATACAAAAAAAATATGTACTAAATTATAAAGCTTTGCCTGGATCGACTGAAAAAATTAAAGGGCATACTATGTCATTTTCATCTTATCCAGGCACATTGCAATCTGGTGATGATATTTATATCTTATCGTCAGGCTTAGTGAGTTTAGAAACCACCATTGGGAACTCAAACAAAGATTTATGGCAATATGTCAATCCCAAAGGACAAGTTCTGGAATTTGTAAGAACAATGATAGCAAACAGATTAGCTGATTCTGGTGAAAGTTGGTCTAACATATTCAAAAAATATAATAGTGGAACATACAACAACCAATGGATGATAGTTGATTATAAAAAATTCAAACCAGGATCTAACTCAAAACCTATTATAAAACCTGGCTTACTTTGGGTTCTAGAACAGATTCCTGGTACTATTGAAATGGCAGATATGTACGTTATTTTTTACTTTTGTATAAAATAAAATAAGTCATTTTCTCTGATCTCAAAGTATATTCACAGGACAAAATTACTTCAAGATCAAAGTTATTGGCCGTCATATAATCTACCATATTTCCCGAAAATATTTAATATGAGTGGTACATTGGATATGGTGAAAAAATATGGAGACTGGTTTGATTACGACAAACATCCTAGAGCTCAAATTTTCAAAAGAGATCATGTGAAAGTAAATAACATGGATGACATGCTTGCTTTAATGAGATATAATGATTTCAAACACGATCCTTTGTCCCAATGCGATTGTCAACCACCTTACAGTGCAGAAAACGCTATTTCTGCAAGAAATGACCTTAACATGCCAAACGGTGCATAATTTTTGTTTAACAATTTGAGAAACTGTAATATTTATAACTATATTTAAACATAAATTTCAGGTACATATCCATTCTATGCCCTAAGCTACAGATTCCGTGGAGCGACTGATGCTAAAATAACAAATGCCAAGTTGATGCGAAGCCATCAATTTCTCGCAGTTTCTGGCCCGACGTACAACATAGAGCAAGGTATGCCACCTTTTAAATGGAGTAAAGCTGAATTTGCAAAAATAACTCCACACATTGGGCATCCCGATGATTGGCAGTTTAAGCCGATCACATTTGCTTGGACTTGGGAGGAAGAATAAGTCTTGAGAAAAAAAAATTCTAAACCATGTCAATACATTTTGAACTAAATAAAACAATTAATTCGACATACTTATTTATTATTATTTATACTTAAATTTAATGTTATACGAATGCCATTTTAAAATCAAAATATAGAAAAATAAAAAATTATCCAGTAGATGTCGACGACCCGGCTACGACTCCTTTCATGGGCACACTTTTAGGAACGGTCTCGTCAGTCTCGGTGATTCTTCGGAAAGCTTGAACGTCCAACATGGCGCATAGGCACTGCACAATATTGGTAGACATAAGAACGTCTACCTTCTCTTCTAAATGTCTCTTGGGGTCCTGTTTGCCGACATTTTTAATAGCTAATTGTTCTGGGGTCATTTTCTCTTCGTCTTCGAGGGCTTTATTATAATTTTTCGCGAATTCCAGCATATCTGCTATACTCGATTGATTCAAACAACTGTGTTCCTTGTAATCGGCCAGCGTTAAACCGTCCATCCAGGACTTTTTGTGCAAATTGAGTAACATTTTCTGTTCGAGTTCATTTTTTCTATAGTTTATACTAATCGAGTAATAATGACGATTCAAACCGTGAATGAGAGCTTGGACAGACGGTTTCTGTAAATGACCTAAATTCGAAGTCGTCTGCCTGGGTTCTTGACCCAAGACCATCATGTTCGGATTGATGAGACGAAAAGCGTCAATCACTACTTTCCCTTTGACAGACTGAATCGGATCTACTACAACGGCCACGGCTCTTTCGGACAAAGCTTCGAACGACTGTTGCGTGTTGATGTCGACGCCGGATAACCAGCATCCGAAACCAGGATGTGAATGATACCTAAACACATATACATATTGAGAAAATGATTTATTTTGAGCAAAATATCTTGCACTTTGGGTGCGTAAATTATTTATTTGCAAATTCGTATTTTGATGAATAAAAAAACATCATATGTGCTTGAAGTTTTTGTTTGTATTATTAGTCAGCAAATTAGGTTTGTTAACGAATTTTGCCCATAGTTTTTACTTGCACATGCTGTAGGGATGTTGTTTATCAATTTTTAAAAATTGTCTATCCGTCGATCATATAAAATTGCACCGATGGCAAAAAATGCTACTATACAATGTGTAAACCTGAAACTTGTTAAGATATGTTTAAAAAATGCCCGAGATTCATTGAAAATATTGAATTTACGCGCTTATAATACATGGAATACGTTAAGAATCACAATTTAAGCAATTGTGAATTTTGATTCAAGTTAAAATGTGAATATGTCAATAAATAATAACCCACATAAAGTTCAAGATCTCCTAAAATATTATCGATCAATAAAAATTTACCATCCAACCACCATTTCCGGTCTTCCAGTCTGCTTGAGCATATCCAACATTTTCGCTTGAAAAACGGGATCGACAGCTTCTACCGACACTCCCGTACCAGTTTGCGGCATAGCAAACACGTCCACAACTCTGACGGTGTAGTCGTCCACAAACTCACCTACAAAACGGAAAACATAATAAGTTTCCTCGACAATCAAACGGTGACTGGCCATTTCTCAAACAACACATTTTAGACCAATTTAACCATAATATTCCAAAAATTTTCATAGATTGTTCTATACTAGGTATAGTGTCATCATGATTCTATCGTCGGTGTGTTTTAAAGTGATTTCGTATTTAGTATTTGGGTATAGGAACTCACCCAACATGAGCCCCATGACCTCCATGGGGACTCCGGCGCGGCCGTGCTTCAACATCTTGAGGAGGGCCAAGGAGGAAATGTAAACTTGCTCGGCGGTGTCGACGACGGGGGCGTCCGAGGGCGGAGGCGCCTGCGTCAGCCCCGACATCCCACCTCCCAATCGAAGCAAACGATCCATCCTGGCTGCCGATTTATATTACGCCCGAACTCCAACTCTACTAAATGAGACTGCACAAGCAGTACACGCCAAACGCCAAACCCGCAACTCACGACACCGCTATTCCATAACACCTCGTTAATCGACCAATATTTATTTTATCCAACTATTTTCATCATCATCATCATTGTCGACCCTTTTTTGTGCCCACTGCAGGACAAGGTCTCCCCATCAAATATTGGGGGTCTAGACTGTATACCTTATCCGAGAGCCAACTTCGTACTGAAAATTCAAATTTATACAATTAAAATTTAACTTTTTAATTTTCTAGTTCTACCTTTTAAACTTTATAATGAACCTTTTACAAATCAAATTCAACTATCGAAAAAATGTGTTTTTCGTTTTTTTTAATTTTTTATGAATTCAAGAAAATGAAAAAGAAAAGTTAGGTATATATTCATAGCACCTATTTTCAGGTTATTAAATAAATCAATTATTAATGTAAAAAATTCCAAACGAGATTAACAAAGTCAAATTGAAGAATATATTGTATTTCATTGATTACTATAAAAAACTATAATAATTTTCGATAGTTGAATTGAATTTGTGAAACCCGTATCCAAAAACTATAAGACGGTAATTGAGTATCAAGATTTCGAAATTTTTCAGATCGGAATCTTAGTATTTCAAAGATTCATTACATCAGTTACCGTTGACTAATTCGATGATTTCGGGGTCAAATTTTCAACCGGAATTCCGAAATTGCATTTCCATACGCTAATGACGATCAAATATTCTAAAGACAATTTTTTATCAATTCACTTAAGATATCCCTTTCTCGATCTCTTATAACAAAAAATCCCATCCATCAACGAACAGTGCAAAAACGCACCAATTATTCAATCACAAAAAAACTAGTACCAAAGTTCATTAACCCATTGAACGCACCCCAAAAATCATTAAAAACCTTTTCATACATCTGCTCGCACAAAAAACACATTCGAAAATAATCGAACGACCGCATTTCGAAATCAAGACATGCTCGCTGTACCGATGCAACATTTTGCAACAAAGAAACGGTCAACGCTCGAAGAATTTGTACACGTGTCGGCCGCGAATTTCGAGTTCGGGTTAACGGTTGCCATTATAGAGAGTGCTCCGACACGTGTCGTCTCGTGTTATATATATATAATATATATATATATACACTGAGTGAATATTTGTGCTCGCACGTGTACTCAAATACGCAACGTTTGGGTGGCGTGAATGAATGCGTACGTAAATGTGGGTGTTGTGAATAAAAAATCGAGAGAAAAACGCATACATGCGTATCAAATAATTCGCATCGTTTTCACGCGTGGAAAGCTAAATGTTAAGGTTGTTCTACACTGGTTTTATTTAAATTTTTATATGATATATTATAGTATATAGGTCCGATGTTAATAACGTCGGAATGTGTATGTGTTTATTTTAAAGTCGATGCCCGTACCTGATTTGAATATTTAATATTTAATTAATAAAATCAAAATGGTTCATTTGTTATTTGTTTGTGACATATAGGCATACATAGGGGATTCAAATATTTTTCCACTGGGTAATAATCAACGTATTGCATAAATTAATAGAGACGCTTTCATAAGCATGATATTATAGACGTTAAGTGTATATGCATAAAGAGCATTATTATTAGAATAATTTTCAATAATTTTATAGACGCAAAAAAATAATCGTATCGACGCATCGTTTTAAAGTCGCGAGCGTCATCGAACAGACAGATACACAGACACACAGAAATCTACTATTATATATAGGGGATAGGGGACAATCGTGGAATGTTACATTCAGAATCGAGAAAATTTATAGGGCCACCTCTTCTCTTTGATTTTTTTTAATTAGATAGTTTTTTAGCAGTCGAATGATATATCCTGTTGAAAATAGTGACAAAATAATTTTATAAAATTGATCGATGGCGGGTTCTTTGGCAATTTCAAGCCTATGGCTAAAACACTGTTGAATCCCTCCTAGTGGGGGCCATGGATATATTATAATAATTCAGTTATAGATTAAAAAAAGTTAATAAGTCTTGTTTGCATCATCAGCAAAAAAGTGCTCGAAAACCAAATATGTACTACTAATCGCTGCGACTGTATAAAGTTTTTGTGAACTGTTGTATCACCAGATGTCATTTATTGCGCTGTATTTTATACAGATACAGGAAAAGTTTTCAAATTGACGATTTACTTTTCCACTTTCGTTTTAGAAAAACTGAAATTACAATTAAACAAATACCGCTTGTTTCATTTAGAAACTTTAAGCATGTTTATTTAAATACGCAGCAATTCTCAAGCAATTTTAACTATCGAATACCATCATTTATCGAATGCTTTCATCCTACATATCATTTCAAAATAAATCAAAACAAAATTGATCGAATATTTTGCGTACTTCCACCAATCACTCACATCGAATTTTAACATCCAAATCGACTAGTGTAAGTCCGCCTTTATAGACACTTTCAACAGACACGTGTCGCAGTTACGTGTGGCGAAACGCGGTTTCGAAGTTTAACGACACGGAACCGATTGTCGAAACCGATATGTTACACTTCAGCATACACGTTTGCCTATTTCATGAAATCGAAACCCATTCACGTGTACTTGTGACTGCCAATTAAATTATTCGATCACGGCATATGCTGAAAGTGTTAATTTCAGACATTGCTTTTTTGAAATTTTTCATTTTTTGACACGTGCACGTGCCGTTTCGTAACACACTTTTCGCAAGTTCGTTGACACGGCTCGAACAAAACAATCGGGTTCGTTAACACTTCAGCCATCGATTAAATTAAATAATTAATTTTGAAAATCGTCAATATACCGCTATGTACAATATCGACGATCTAATTAAGATTTTAGCGTTTTCGATTATCGTTAAAATATTTCGGTCGCATCTCGATTTTATTTTGTCGAATTTACGAACGACGGGGCGAAGTCGAAGCGATTTCTCAAAATCAATATTTTCAAAAATAATATTTGCAATTGTTGTTGAATGATTCAAGAACGAGGTTTTCGCTAAGTGCAAATTGGCGAATATAAAACGGAATGGGTCCAATCAAATATTTATTCGCGATTCGAATGTTTATTTTTTCCGAGTTAAAGTAAGTCGAAAATTTATTTTGGATTACGTTATATGTAGTACTGAAACCGTTAATAATATTTGCGACTATATAAAGTTTTGTTTTTTCAAAGGATTAAACCGCAATATTTATTTCGAATTAACTTCTAACGATATTTTTGTACTTTGTTATCGAATCCTATGAACAAATTATAACAAAGTTTGTAATCTAGTACAGAAAAGTTATAATTATCGTTATCACAAACACAAATAAGCATCAATGACCTCATTTAATTATCGTTGGAATGCTACCATTCGCGATCGCGAATCGAATTCTGCAAACAGACTTCATTATTTGACTTCAAATGCAAAACAATAAACAATTATAACACGCAAAGTAATAAACCGTCTTTGTTTCAAAAGCGATAATATTATATGTACAGCAGAACCTTGATTATCCGGGCTTAGGGGTGTTGAGAGGGGGGAGGGGTAAATTTCCATAGCCCGGGTTATTTTGAGGGTCCATGACCGATTTTGAAAATTTCTGTGCATATTATTGAATATGTTATTATTCAATAACATACACAAGTTGTTGTTGGACAAGTGTTATATTATATTAAAGGTAGTACCCGGCGTTGCTCGGGACTCGGCGTTTAAAATCAAATTATTTTTTATATGGTGATCGGTCGAACGATATATGGGGAAACATTTTTTTGCGGACTGTCCCGTTTTGGGTGCCGAGAAATATGCTCATCCTATTTTGACGATACAAAAACCTTCTCGACAAAAAAATATTTGTTTTATATAGGCGGAGGAACATCTTTTACGGACTGTGCCTTTTTGGGTGCTGGGAAATATGGTCACCCTATTTTGATGATACAAAAACCTTCTTAACAAAAAATATTTGTTTTATATAGGCGGGGGAACATTTTTTACGGACCGTCCCGTTTTGGGTTCGGACTATAACATATATAGATAGATAGATAAATAAATAAATAAATGCAAAATCTTCTACTTATGAAAAAAAAATCGATCCGGATAATAGAGATTCAACTGTAATTCTATGCATATTTTTCCCACATGATCTATAGATCCGTAGAAAGTTTCGGCCATCGATCGTTTGGCACGTGTTGGCCGTATAATGAACCGGACACGTGGCACGTCCCACATTCGGACAGTGTCCCTGTACGTTTCCCGCGTCCCAGATTTTCTTTTTAACCACTACAACTCTGAAAGCCAATATTATGGCTTTGGGACATTTGCTCGCCAGCTCTGAAAGCCACTATAGTGGCTTTGGCGAGTGGTAACTTTGAAGCTTTTTTTCACTTATTTTCTGAGAATATTCCCCAAGTTTTATATCACAATAGTATACTCAAAGGATTAAATATTCCATAAAATGTAAAAATAGACAAAATGCATTAAAGGATTAGCTTCTAAATTGTTTCTAAGAAAATTTGCATTCTTTCCCTGTTTCGCATTTTTCGGTGAGCCGTCCTTTTTGGTCAGTCTGTATCGGTTCTTTGTACTTCGCGGAGCTATATCGAGTGCGGTGACCATTACGCATTTCGCAAAGTGAACGAAAACAAGATTTTTTTTAGTAATCATGAATCGGTGCAGTGGAAGTTCCGTAGAGTGTGGTGATAACGATATGTACAGTAATATCGATGAACACGGTGAAATAATAAACGAAAGTGTTAATAATATTGAAATCTCGTTAACTGATGCTTTTGATAATATAGAAGACTTAGAACATGATTGTGATAATAACCTTGTGTTTGAAAACATTAAAGTTTTACCAAATAATTCAATACATAGTGATCATAGTGATTCAGACAATGAAAGTGATATCCAGCCCCAATCGAGTAAAAGAAGGCGATTGAATATTCCCGAAAGAGAAGGTAAAGATGAAACATATATAAACGACGATAATTGGTCAATTTTAGAAAACGAAACTTTTCAACCAAAACATTTTGATTTTTCAATCGGTGATCGACGAGTTGGTCCAAATATTCCTCCAAATTGTGCCGAACCACTTGATTTCTTCAAACTTTTTTTTACAAACGAACTAATCAAATCTATAGTCGATAATACAAATAAATATGCGAATAAAATGATCAAAAAAACTAAATTGAGTAGAAATTCCATATGGAATTCATGGAAAGATGTGGGTGAAGTAGAATTTAGAGCTTTTTTGGGAGTTATTTTGAATATGGGAGTTAGACCTCACCCAACTCTCCAAGATTTTTTTTCAACTGCTTTTATCGCAAACTCGCCTTTTTTTAGAAGTGTATTCAAGAGAGATCGTTTTCTCCAAATATATTGGATGCTCCATCTCAATACGAACGAAACAGACGACAATACAACTCTTGAAGGTAGAGTCGAAAAAATTAAAGGATTTATGAAGCATCTAGACGTTAAATGCAGAGAATACATGATCCCCAACAAAGAAATTGTAGTAGACGAATCAGTTGTCAATTTCAGGGGGAGAGTTTGTTTCATAACTTATAACCCAAATAAACCAAATAAATGGGGTATAAGAATATACGTCTTAGCTGACTCAAGATGTGGCTATATTTATTCTTTCGTCCCATATTACGGTGCTTTGACCACAAATAATTTAATAAGACCCGAATTGTCATTTACGTCAAGAATTGTTCTGCATCTCTATAACAATTTGTTATCATCAATACCTGAAGCAGAAGGTTACCACATGTTCACCGACAGGTTTTATACGAATCTTCAATTGGCAGAAGAGCTGATTAAATTGAAAACACATTTTACCGGTACCATAATGACAAATAGAAAAAACATTCCATTGGCAATTAAAGATGCCAAACTAAAGCCAGGAGAAACTATTACGTGCTTAAAAAATAATCAGCTACTTCTTGCATGGAAAGACAAGCGAAATGTTACTTTGTATTCAAATTTTTATTCCAATGAAAATAATAAAACTGTGAAACGGACATTAAAAGGTGGAGAAGTAGAAACTATTGTAAAACCAGATATGGTAATTAATTACACGAAAAATATGGGAGGTGTGGATACTGCTGACCAATATACTTCAGCCTATCCATTTCTTAGAAAGACATTAAAATGGTGGAGAAAGCTCTTTTTTTGGGGATTAGAAGTATCCGTGGTAAATTCATTTATATTATATAAAGAAAACCAAAAAGAGCTCAACAAAAAGCCAATATCACATCTTGAGTTTGTAAACAAACTTATCGTTCAATTAGTTGGAGATCATAGAGGAGGATCAAATTGTGATAAAGAAACGTACTCTCTTGATTCAGAACAAAGGTTGAATGGAAAATTACATATACCTATGCCTCAAAAAGGGAATAAATGCCGCGAGTGTGTAGTGTGTTCTAATAAAAAACGACGAAAAAGGACGAATAATATTTGTGAAACTTGTGATGGACAACCTGCTATGTGCCCGGGAGAATGTTTTAAAAAATATCATACGTTGAAAATATACAAATGATTAGTTTTAATGTGACAATAAACATATATAGTGTTAAGTTGTGTAAATATAACAATTTTTAAAAAATCGTGAAAAAGTGTATAAACATGTTTTTCCAAAAACACCCTGTATCTGGAGCAGCTTCTTATTGCCTTGACGCTCCGCCTTCTAGGAGGATTCAACTATTGTTTTCGATATCATCTTCAAGTAAGTAACGAATAGAAAAAATAATACTCACTAACAACACAAAACCGTAGCCAATAAATTTTTTGCAGGGGTAGGTACTCTTCAAAACACAATGAACAAGTGAACAATGCATTACACCCTTGGACTCAAACGAACGAACGCATAATAGAGTGGTCACGAAAACGTTGTTATAGTATATTTTGAATGTTTAGAGTAATACAAATCATATATTTTACTAAATAACTATCTTTTAATTTACAAGAAATGCGTAACTTATAATTTAATCTGATCTAGTAATTATCTTGATTTTAAATAATGGAGTATGGTAGCTTTATCTGAAAAATGTACATTCGTGTAATTATGGTCACCATAAATGACAAACAGGCTGTTTCAAAAACTAGGTTGAAATATTTAGTTTTTAAATATATTTTTTAATTCCAGTTTTTGATAAAATAAGGATATTGATTCAATTATATATATGATTCCATATTGAAATAACTTAAAATTTAATTAAAAAAAAAAAAATTTTTTTTTTGCTCCAGAGTAGACTAACAGTGATGAGAAATTCCAACAAGAGTGGAAAGTGTTAATATTGCATATGATATTCCAGATGGGATATCATATTATATGGGCTCGGACACGTGGAGCGAGCTTGCATAATTTGCGTGACCCAGATTTGTTGATATGAATGTATTATGGGTACATTTCTGTGAACATTTGACGGATTTTTAATGAAGTTCGGGTTCAGATTTGGTAGAGAATGTATAGAATTGACCTGTTTAATTATTTAAGTATAGTCGTTAGTTTATATTTGTTGATTATATCAGTTTTTAGCGAAGTTGAGTGACATGCGGTTTGGTCAAATGAATGATGCTATTCGATACGAATCGAAAAGGAATAGTTTCGATACTCATTTTTTTCAAAGTCATCTTATATTATCGTTAAAGTTTTTGCACTCTTAATTCAATCGTAGAAAATGTATTCTTTATACATGAGTATTTTTTAATAGGTTTCTATCGAAATAAATATTATTTAGGGCAACATGATCATTCATAAGATAAAATAGTTTATATTCTTGTTTATATCCAAAAATTTGTAAAAATTATCAACTGAGATTATCAAAATCAAATTGAAGAATAAATCACTGATTATTATGGTGACTAGGGATGTCAGATTTACCGAAAATTTTATTTACCGGTAACCCGGTTAAAAAATGACATTCCTAGTAGTGACGGTCTTAAATAATACACTTCCAATGGTTGAATTTGATTTGTGAAAAGTTGAATTTTATTTAAAAACAATTCAATTTGATTTTTAAAAGGCTGAATTTGATTTGTAAAATTGAATTTGAAATGTAAAAGATGTATCATTTGAAAATCGTTGTTGAATGTAGCGTTTTCAAATATTCTTTCATTCGTGTCAATTTTTTGAATAACTATCATCGAATAAATCCCATACGTCCTTTTAATATATTATTTAATATAAGTTTTTCGTTTCAAATTGACTCTTTTTTATTTCAAATTGACTCTTTTTCGCTCCAAATTAAACTTTTTTCATTTCAAATTGTCCCTTTTTCATCCCAACTCATCCATCATCAAACCAATTTTCAATATTTCAAATACCAATCTAATATAATCAAATATAAATTTCTTCTAATAAAAAACCCACAATTGGCCCAAAGGTAAATACCAAATCATACAGATTTAAATCGAATCGTTTCATATGTAATTTTAAGTAAATTTAATCTTCCATTCGCTACATTGTGCAATGTGTTATGAAAACGAACGTATTGTGTCGCATTTACAAGGCTTCAGCTGAAACGCACGTGGACCAATTGAGATCAAACGGCGATTGGGGCCGCACACAGAACGGCCATTATTCAATTTGAAACCGAGAAAATAAACAATGCACAAACGTAATTAATCATTTCGAGAAATTCCTGGCCGTTCCGCCGATGGAAGTTTTCAGCGGAATCGACTGAAAAATTAGCGGGAGCTATGTATTTTTCAGCCCCATAATTCACACTCTTTTCAGCGATTTGATACGCGGACAAAATGATGAATCGAGTTTGCGTTTGCCAATTTTTATTTGGGAGAATGGCGACATTTTAAAAATACATGCTTGAATCAGCGGCGGAGGGTTATGACTTTTAAAAAATATTATATATATTATAGTAGCAAAATCGATCAATATGATTTGGATTTGATATGATAAAATAATAAAAATTGTTTAATTTACTTTATTTTATTCATATTTATTAAACGAAATTGATCAAATTATTAATACTTTTCCATTCACTTCTATTTTATATATAAAAGTAAATATGCCCGATGTTAATAACATCGGCTGTGGATTTGTTAAGAAACGGAAAACGATAAAATGGGAAAACCCGATTGTGTGAACCCGAAATGTATACCCGATTTGAATATTTAATATTTAATTAATAAAATAAAAATATTTCATTTGTTATTATCACCAGTCGTCATGTAGGCAAAGTCAGTAGTTAGTAGGTAATAATCATCATATTATAGACGTTAACTGTATACGTATAAAGACCATAGTCGCGAGCGTCATCGAACACACACACACACACACACATACACACACACACACACACACAGAAATCCGCTACTATATATAGGGGATATCAAACTATGGATGCATACGTGTGTAAGCAGAGCTGCCAACTTAATAATTTGCGACGCTAATCGTTACCTTTACCTAAAAATCATACAATATACAAATATTCTCATCGACAATAGCTAAATCTAAAACATTCAATACTGCAAAAAAATCAACGAAATCTTCGATTCAGTAACGTTCGCGAAAACAAGCCTCAGCACACACAATAAATACTTGCGGATATCTTCATGCACGTGTCATTTATACAAACAGACACAATATACATTATATAGTATCGCATTATGCTCGTTTTTCAGAGGAGATAGCTTATTTTCAGCTCAAAGAAATTTTCATCTCAAAAATACGCGCACGTGTTCCGCTCCGCCATTCGATTGCGCGATAATAAATTTTGCACGTTATTCTCGTTACATTTGCTAATCCTTCACGTGTCTTAGAAATCTCGTAATTGGCTCTGGGAAAATGAGGATAGAAAGCGAAAAATAATGTGTTCTATTTCTTTTATTATGTGATTGTTATGTTTAGCTGAAATAATGCGAAATTAGCTGCCAAAGTTTTAATCAGGAAGTGGTTAGTGAATTATCAACTGTGACAGATACGTTTAGACACTTGTTATTTTTTCTAATAAAAATAATATTTTCAATTTGTATTTTAGAATAAATCGATTTAAATTAATGGATTTTATAATTCACTTTCGTTCGATTATTTATAGTATACATGTTAAAGTGCGTCTGTGTAATCGCTTCTTTCATGAACGAAGTAAAGAATCTTGCTTTGTTCGTGAAATTTAACAACTTCTGGAATGTGTAGAAGCATCGTTTAACTTTTGAAGTCTTCTGTCTAAATTAACCCATCTTACAACATAATCATGGAAGGTATTAAAATTTTTTTGGGAAAAAAATATTTGGAAATTTTGGCACGTTAATGAAAAAAGTACGCTACCACTTCCATAAGGCATGTAAACTGTCATATTTGACAGAAAATGTTAAATAATACATCTATGATGGGCCTACTCTATACATCATGAGATGTTAAATTTCATAGATGAAACAAGATTTATTTCCTTCGTACATAGAAGAAGTGCTTACACAAACGTAACGCAACATATATTATAAATATTTTTAAATTCCTGTCTTTTTTTCAATAAATAAATAACAGAAATAAACTATAGGTACTTTATAGATTATTTAGAATTTTCAAATGTTGCCAAGAACAAATATTGCAGAATAAATATAACGACTATCATTTTAATATAAATAATCAAATTTAAAATAAAAACGCATCAGGAAACGTTTCCAACATATAAGACGACCGCAACAAAACATATGAAAGAAGAAAGAACAAAAAAGAAACGTGGAAGTTGTGCAATCACAAAAACGAGTCGGCACGTGGCAAAGTTTGCCACGTGCTGAGGTCACACGTGGGCTGACCTGCCCTAAGGGGGTACACATCCCTCGCACTTAACCTATAAATACGGTAACCATACGTGTTTTTTTTTAATAATTATATTTTGTTTCTAAATATAGATTTTTTATTTTAAAATTTTTCAAGGATCTGAAAGTTGAAAATATTTATTATTTTTGCAAATATTGTTAGTGTTATATTAAATATATTTCCCTTATATAATAATGCTCTATGTACATATACTTCCTCTTTTTGTTTCAATTAAAAACTCGACATGAAAAAGTATCAATGTTTTTATTTAAGAAGCCTAATTTCTAATTTTGCATATTCTTATTATTGTAATTGACCTTGAATTATTTTAAATTCTGACGAAAAGGTCACGCTAAATTCACATATATCAGATAGATCTATTTTAGTCTATGAAATTTCTTTGATCTGAAAAACGAAAATAAATATGATAATGAAGGGTAAAAAATATTTAAAGATTGCAAAAAATACAATATATTATAATAAAATTGTACATTCGTTTTCTTAACCTTTACCGTTTGATCTTTGTTGAGGAAGGTATAAATAAATATGAAATCGAATGATAATCCATTTCATAGAATGCGAGCACGTTTTCGAAATGCGACTCTATGTATAATATTACGGAAAAAAAACTCATTGATGAAAATATAGTGAATTTTTCAGGTTCTGCTATTTTACAATACTACCAATATCTTTCAGTATTTAAATTTATTCGGTCCAAATCCATAAAATGAAATAATTCGCGTCTATTTTGCAAACACTTACCAATTTATATGTAGGAAGTTTTAATAATTGATTGAGCAGACGCGACGTAGTAGAAAAAAAGCACTGATAAGACAATTTGAAAATATTGATTTATTTTTCAAGTTAAATTGAAAAACTTTAAAACTAATTTTTTTTGAAACACAAAAGTTCAAATTCGCAATCTCCGTTTACATAAATCTAAATTTTCATTCGATTTATCTGTAATCGTATTCGAGCCGTTTCTTTTACAATTAGAATAATTTTATTTGTTATTTATACATACATGTATTGTATATGTTACGTAAAATTTGTATAATCGTTTCATCCATGAACGAAGCAAAAAATCTTGCTTTATTTATGAAATTTCGCAATATCTGATAGTGTATATGTGCATAAGTACATTAAATGTTTCTGTCAAATATGACAGTTGAAGTATCTAACAACAGTTCTGGCGAACTTTTTTCGTTTATATGCAAAAATTTCTGAATATTTTTATTACAAATGATGCCAAGAAAATGTTGATATCTTCTATAAGCATTTCCTAAGACTTGTCAACTGTCATATTTAACAAGAGACGTTAAAAGATGTGCCTATACATAAACGAAGCATAACAATATTTTGATCACATTCTATAATATTTTTTTATTAAATAAATAAAATTATATTGAAAATCAATATTTTCGCTAGCGCAACTAGTAGTTATAAAAAAAAATGAAATTTTCAACCGAAAATTCAACTTTTCACGCTTAAATGCGAATTTCCTTTCCAAACGACGAATAAATTTGAATTTTTTCCCGCTGCTTTCGATGTGTTAGATAAAAATCCGTTATTCGCTTGGTGAACTTTTGCGAACTTGCGACCTGAACGATTCGTGACTAGCAAAAATATTGAACATACAAAACGAAAGCTTGTTTTAATGATATAACAATAAAAAAAAACACAAAAGCACAAGGACGATAATGTAAATTTTCCTGTATGACTTGGGCACGTGTTGTCTACTATTTTTCATATAAACATGAAACGTGATACTAAGGAGCTCAAGGTTGACAATATACGTTTATAAATAACTGAAAATTTTTCAGCGAATTGAAACTAGTGAAATAAAAACTCATACATGTATAATATTTGAATTTATGGTGATTCAATCGTATTTTTATTCTTTTACCATTTGCGATCTGTGTCAAGTTAAACGACAAAGTTTTTTCTATTATTATTTTAAAATTGACCTCAAGATAAAAGGTAATTTTCAAAGAACTTAAACAGTAAATAGAAGTAAACAGTTACATCCATCGATTTATTGCATCATATATTATAATATAAGTTAACCATTAGGGTGATGCTTAAAAACCAACTCTCAAATTTCACTTGGGGCACCCTCTCATTTTGTTCTATAATATAAAATAAGCATTTCACAAAAATTTCAGATTTTTAAAACAACTTTTAGGGGTCGCTATCGCTAGTCGAATTTGTTT
>JAOXNN020000036.1:2698661-2753698 GCA_028571205.2 Hydropsyche betteni | reverse complement strand
GTTGCAGTAGCAGGGAGTAAGGAGCATGGCGGAGAAGGCGTTTGCACTACTCTAGGTTGTCTACTTTTGTAGATATGCGGGTGACCACCATTGCTCGCTGACTCCCATTACCCGCTCTTCCCCTACTTTGTCATTGTGTACTTTTTTTTAATTAAATTAAAAAAAATGATTTGAAGGCCTACCCTCAAAATAAGATCTAGTACAGTTTTCAAGCGTAAAATTAATTTAAGACCGGGTCTTATTTTCGGAAAAGACGGTATATCGATTCCGGATATTGAACAATTTTGTTTAGTTGACAGCTCCTGCAGATTGTCAATTGATATTCAAGCTCGATGTGCGCCGCTTAATTCTTAAAATGTCTACTCCTGAAGGAAGAACTGTTCTTGCGAATCATTTAGGAGGAGGACCTCACGGACTCGGTAAAATGTGTTTTCAAATATAGACATCATTGTAAAATCAACGTATAAATAGAAATCTTCAATTGATGTTTTATAAATCCCAAAAGAACACAATTTTGTTTAATCATTGCATAATTGAGGGGTAAACTATAGAATCACCCTGCACCAAATTATATTAGCAATATCTAAACGTGTTTCCCTTCCACTTTCCTTTTAGAAAAATTGAACGTGGGGGTTCGTTAGGCAAAAAGGCTGCATTTAATTTACGCATTTATTTAATGCCTCATATCTCACTCAATCAAAAGTCTGAACGTATTTATTGCTTAGCATATTGATGGGTTGAGCTTAACATATCTTATCCATTATCCAAGTATTCAGATCGAGAATGTTTTTAGGTGTCACTATCGACATGTTGCAGGGTGATAGCATAGTAGCCCGTAATTCAGCCTAAAATATTCGATACAATTATTGAAATAATATCAAAAAAAATCAATAGTTTCATGAACTTAAAGTTTAAATTTTTTGCATTTTCGATGCGACATTTTGAATCTTAAATGAAGATTGATTCATACTTTTATTGAATAATGACATTTTCAGGTGATCCAGACGATCAAAGTCTTCGAAAAGTAGAATCTAGTGTACTAATACCGAAAAAAGTACGTGAAAAATCAAGGAAGGAAAAATGTGTACCCGAAGTGAAAGCCTTTGAAGCGTGCTGCAAAGATAGCGGTTTGCTTATGGTTGTTAAATGTCGAAAAGAAAATAATATATTATTTGATTGCCTAGATAAATGGTTTAAAGATGAACAATTCAATAAACAATGCGCCGAAGAATATTTAAGAGAAAGAAGCGAATACAGGAGAACCGGTATTCCTTTGAAAGATAGAATAAAAATGGCATCTGAAAATCATGTTTAGCTTTGAAACTATTTTAATTATATATGTATATATGTAGCTTGAGAAAAACAATAAAAAACTGTTGTTATTTTCAATTATCTTATTTTTGTTCGTTAGAAATCCAACGTCTCAACAATGTTTCACATATGTTAATTTGTTTTAAAAATTTTGGACTGGTTTTCAAAATGTTAATATCAATTTCTTTTGGTATTATGACACGGGCAAAAAGAATTTCCTAGAAAAAATAAAAATAATATATATAGTAAAAGCCAAAATGAATTAGTCCTTTTGAAAAAACTATGCTTACTTTTCCAGTTGTAGTTGACATTCTTATAAAATTTTGAATAGTTGTCCAGTCATAATCTGGATTAGAATTTTGATGATTTTTTTCATCTTCGATAACAGTCTGAACAAAAACGACATAACTTGCATGATAATATGGTTGGCCTTTTTTATATAGTACTAAAAAATAAATTAAATGATGACAAATATTTCAAACAATATATTTCATAGATTTATTAAATAATTACGAAAATTTCCTCCAAATTTAATCCCGGGTTTGACAATCCATCCTTTAGAACGAAAATGATGATATACAGCATAATTAATAAAAAAATTAGGCTTCGCTTGGCAAAACAGGTTCCAGGATTCTTCCAATGTTAATTTTGTTTCGGATTCATTTACTATTTGAAGACAACCAAGCCCAAACGATAAAAAATAAGCTTCTTCCAATGTTAAAATTAAAGTCTCACATAAATCTGACTCGTCAATACACAACTTTGGTTTAATATCTTCAAAATAATCATCTTTTTCATTATCACTATCTGGTAAAATTATCACTGATTTATTTGGGAATTTTAAGTTATTCAAATCGTTTTCACTTATCTCAATATTTTTATCGAGCTCCATACAATATTTCGCTGGATTTAGATTTTCCGGTTTATTTAAAAGTTCTTTGTCAATATTTTGGGTTTTGACAACACAATCTGCTGTTGATTCATATTTATTGTTGTCTCTACAAATAATATTGCTTTTCAATAATTCTTCAAACAGAGAATGTAATTCTTTCACTACTTCAGAATTTTCATTATTGGTATTCTTCTCCGGACTTTTTTCCACTTCTTTCTTATTCAACCATTTCATTCGTTCATTGTATTGTCTTTGTGTTATAAACGAAGGAATTTTTGGATTATTGCGCACAATATTAGGTTTCGATCTAGAATTAGAACCTTTACCAAAATTGCCCATGTTATAAAGTGCGCTTATTTCACCAGGCGAACGAACAACCACGTGGGCACCGTTAAAAACACCCGTACATACAATAGGTACCCAATTTTCTAGAGATATACCCAATTCCGATTCGATAAATATTGGAAAGGCGGGTTGAAAATCAACATTTTTGCTCTTCGACTTCGGATTTTTCAATTCCATAGTTAAATATAATAAAAATAATTTTTATATTAACTACTGCAGCGGCACTTATAGAAATTTGACAGATATAAACGTCAAAATATTCAAACTTAAGCAAGCCGAAATATGGCCAATGTTTTCTGTTTGAATACTACAAATATGAAAACGTAAATTATTTTTAAAGTTAGTTGAGGTATTTTTATTTTTAGAAAAAAATATTAATTTTTTATTAAATGTAATTTTTTGAAATTAGGCTGTGAACATTTTGTTGTTTAGATTGGTACACCATCTTCAATATTGATCTGGTGTTTTTGTTTCACTCGCACACGCTGAAAATAAGCGTAAAAGAAAGAGACAGCATGATAAAAGCGATGTGGTAGAAAAAGTCACGAGACCTGTCAGCTGAGTACTAAAGGCATAGTGCGAAGCTGCATTACTAGACGATTCAGATTCCTTTTCTGGCTCTTCTCCATTAAAAATTCTTCGTATTTTGTAAATTCAATATCGAAAAATGGCGGGCTTCGAAGCCAACGTCAAAGACATGATCCCTTCGTTACCTGAAGAAAAGACAGGTATAGATTTTTCTATTCATAATTTCTTATTCTTTCTGTTTTATTTTGGCTCGTTTGCCATATGCTTTCGATTCGATATTGATTTTGTGTTATTACATTTCGTTTATTTATTAAAATTACCATATTCATTCAATTGATATTGAAATATACAAATTAAGATTGGTCATGTGATCCAATCTACAAATTTTATTTTTCTTTTTGGGAATCGTTGATTTTTTCAATATACCAATTACTCAAATCTTATAATTTTACAAATATTGAATAAATTTTTTTTTAGATATGATCGCAGCCACGAGCGTTTTGCAACAACAGGCTGCTGACATTCGTCAACAAAAAGTAAACTGGCAATCTTATATGAAGTGAGTTCCATAATTGCTATGGCATACAAATTATTCATCAATAGAATTTTTTCAATTTATAAATATACCATTTTAGATCCCAGATGATTACGGAAGAAGATTACAATTTTGTCGTAGCTTTCGACAGTTCCGAAGGCAAAGCGAGAGAAGCTTTGCTGCAAGAGTATCGTGCTCAATGCGCTAAAACTTTTCTTAACTTGCTCGGACATGTCAGCAAGGATCAGACCATTCAGTATATACTTATCATGATCGATGATATGTTACAAGTTAGTCTATATTTTTTTTAGTTAAATAAATCACCAGTACCGTCATATGATTCAATATACTATTATATTTTTCAGGAAGACAAATCCCGTGTTCAAATATTCCGAGAACATGCCATCCGCAAAAAGGATTCTTTATGGGGACCCTTCTTGAATCTGCTCAACAGGCAGGACGGTTTTATCACAAACATGACTTCTCGTATCATTGCCAAAATAGCTTGTTGGTCCCACGAATTGATGGAAGTCAGCGATTTAAATTTTTATCTTACATGGCTCAAGGATCAATTGAAATTGAACGTAAATAATTTTATTCCTATTAATGCGTAGTTATGTGTAATTTTATTTGATAGAAGTTTTGAATTTTTTTTAATGCAATTCATTTTATTCAACACGCACCTGTATGATTTAAATATTTCAGTTTATTTTAAAGATAATTTTATGTTGTAATTTTTTCAGTATTATGAATTGATGTTATTTTCAATAACTATTGCAAATTTCATTGGTTTCGGTCAAATGAAAATTGTAATCTGTTATTATTTATTTACCTTTCTCAAATGAATCTTTGTTATTTCAAACTTTATGAAATTTGAAAGTGAAATAAGCTAAAGTTTAAGCAAAAATAGATGGATTTACTAAATAAAATTAGAAAACCTTGAATTTATTAAATCCATCTGTTAAATTTTATTTATTTTATTTTGTGTTTAATATTGAAGAATAATTTTATTCTCTCTCGAATTTCGATTTAACATAATTATGAAACAGTTTATTTCCTGTTTTATGTATGTTAGAAATTAGAAATTAATATCTTTATACGTACATATTCATGTTTCACAAAATTTTATATATTGAAATAATTGTATTATATTATGTTAACATACTTACATATACAAAACTGGTACATTGTTACATTCTCTTGTGATAACTAGTGGTATTCTTCACTAACCTATTCCTCTGTGAACATTAATACTCAGTTTTATTTAAATGTTTCTTATTGTGATCTAACAATCTTAACTTATATGATCACTTACTTACTACGCATTTTTTGATCTGATATACGAAAAACTTTTATGACAAAATTACTATATCAGATAAACCTTCATTTTGACTATTCTATAAATCAACATGGTAAAAAGAACTGTGCTAACGTAAAAAAAAATCTGGGAAATGGTTAACTTTTGTTGGCAACTTCAATTTTTGTTATTGGATATAATATCTGATAATCTTTCAAGGCCGATGAATTGGCCCTTGAGTTAAAGAATGCTGAAACAGCTCGTCAAATAAGCAATTCCAACAACGATAAGGGGATAAAGACAATCCAAGAAAAATGCAAAGATATATCGGCTGCGATCGATGAACTCAAATCATATTCTGGATCATTGGTAATGTCTTTAATTATCTTTCAAAGGTATTTTTTTATTACGACTAAGTTGTAATATGATGAAGTAAAAGTCATAAGTTTTTATTACAGTTTTTCGTCTTCAAATGCATCTATGAATCGTATGAATTTTTTTAGAAATTTCGATTAAATGAAACTGAAATTAATGTACATACTTATTGACCACTAGTCATCATGTGCATGATTCTTTAATGATTACAAATTTCCTAAAAGTAACTGATAATTTAATGAAATAACAAATGCATGAATATTTTTATTTATGAGCATGTTTGAAATATTACTATTTTCTTCATTCATCAAATCTAGTATATTCATATAAAATGTAAAATACAACCCTCAGGAGATTTTATATATATTTTATGTATATCTAGAACAATGAGTATATTCAATCTGTTGCTCGATGTCTCCAAATGATGTTGAGAATTGATGCATATCGATTTGCCTTCTTATCAGTGGATGGTATTTCTACTTTGCTGTCAATACTATCCTCAAGAGTTAATTTCCAAGTATTTTTTTCATATACCCTTAAATTATAATGTTGATTGTATATTATTACCTATAAATTTTTCTGTGGCAACATTTTTAGGTTCAATATCAATTAGTATTCTGCTTATGGGTTCTTACTTTTAACCCTCTTCTCGCAGAGAAAATGAACAAATTCAATGTGATTCCAATCTTAGCAGATATATTGAGTGATTCAGTAAAGGAAAAAGTAACCAGAATAGTATTGGCTGTGTTCCGAAATTTGATTGAAAAACCTGAAGATAATCAGGTATTTGTTGTTTTGAAGACAAATATTATTTAATAATTTTTTTGAAGCTTAATCTGTTCTTTTTTCAAAATTAGGTGGCTAAAGAACATTGTATGGCAATGGTTCAATGCAAAGTATTGAAACAACTTTCTATACTAGAACAGAAAAAATCTGATGATGAAGACATTATGGGCGATGTAGAATTCTTGAACGAAAAATTACAAGCATCTGTACAAGACTTGAGCTCTTTCGATGAATATTCCACAGAGATTAGAAGTGGAAGGTAATAAATTGATTTTTCAATATTGTTGTCTTTTACATGTTTGCAATGATTTTTTTTTACTGTGATCTAATAAATCTTTAGATTGGAATGGTCACCGGTGCACAAATCGGCCAAATTCTGGCGTGAAAATGCAGGTAGATTGAACGAGAAAAATTATGAATTGTTGCGCATACTCATTCACCATTTGGAAACCTCCCGAGATCCTTTGGTCTTATCGGTTGCCTCTTATGACATTGGGGAATATGTTCGCCACTATCCTCGTGGAAAACAGTAATTTTTTTCGACAATTTTGGAAATATTTCTTTATTCTATTAATAAACATTAAACTTATTCTTAGTGTTATCGAACAACTCGGTGGAAAACAATTGGTAATGCAGCTTTTGAGTCATGAAGATCCAAATGTGCGCTATGAAGCACTTTTGGCAGTTCAGAAGCTTATGGTTCATAATTGGTAATTGAATTTGTTTTATTTTGTAAATCATCTTTTTTTTATTCTTATTTATAATATATTTTATTTTTTATTGCAGGGAATATCTAGGTAAACAACTTGAAAAAGAACAAACTGGTAACGGAGCTTCAGGAAAGCAATCCGGTGGTACTGCTTTGGGAGCTAAAGCTTAGTTCTTTAGTTTAGGAATTTCAGTTATGTTTTCGACAATGAGACCTTTATTAAAAGTCTCTTTAAATAATTCTATATTAATAACAATAAATATTTTAATTTCATTTGGGAGATGTGATAAAAGCATTTTTCCATATTTCCTCAATTTTCATCGTTTCGGCATAGTGTTTGAAAATAGCATGATTGTACATACTTGATAAAATCATATTACTTATTGTGTACATATATGAAAATATGAATACTTAGCACATACCCAACATTCCGATTATAAAAAAAAAACTTAAAATTTGAAATATACTTGGCTATGTTACAAATTTCGGTGCTTAATTTTCATTCAGTATGTTATAAATGTACATTTGCAGATATAATTTAATGAAAAACTTCAATGTTTGCTTCAAATTCATTATAATTAGTGCATATGTATAAATACATTTGTTTATTATAAACGTTGATATTTTTACTGTAGTTTTAGATTTATAATTGGTAAAACAATATAATAGTTTTGTTGAAAAATTTCACATATTGAATGTTAATGATGTTAATAAATATTTAAATTTAATTCACATTGTTTTAATTCACAAATCATCCTGTTTTATTGCACTTTATTAGAATACATCTAGCGAAATGTTAATCCCATTCTCCATTGGGGAAGGGCCCTACAAAAAATTTAAAACTAAATATATATCAAATATTTAAATTCATGTCCCAATTTCTTTCAATGAAACTTAGAAATAAATTCCAGGTTCATATTTTAAATTTATTCATTATGCAATTGTTACTTACAATTTAGGTATTTTCTCAATGTTTGGAGGTTCCTTTTTTTCTTGATCATTTTCTTTTTTTTGTAACATTTTACGTAAGCATGATTCTGTTAATTTTGTATGATGATTCGTCATGATATTATTTCTTTTACAATTTTTCTTCAAAACATTTTTCGCATATTGTTTTTGAGTAACAGTTTCTTTATACTTTTTCATTTTTTCTAACCGTACATGCAAATGAGCACTATCACGATTCCTATAAAAATTAAAACACTTTTGATTAGAAATTTCCATATGAATATTCATCTTCAAGAAGTAAAAATCTCACCTGAATTCTTTAATTTTTTTGTTAGCCTCTGTACTTCTTTTTTCTTTTATTTTAATTTCTTTTTCTTTGTTCTCTAGTTCAATTTTTTCTAGTTCACTGCGTTTGAAATTTATCCATTTTTCTATCATTTCTTTTTCACATTTTCTCTCCATAGTTTTTGAATACTCCAATTCCTTTTTCATTATAACAGCATTAGCCTGTAAATTAATTTAAAATAATAATAAATGGGTTGCAAGTTTATTTTGTTATGATTTTAAGTTGATTCTTTTAACCTGCTTTTGAGATTCATTATTTTTGATGAAAGCTTTTAGTGATCGCCATTGATCAAGTTCTTCTTGCTTGTCGCTTTGTAAATTAGTAATATTCTGGTGATTTTTCATACTCTGATTCTCCAAATATTTATTTTTATATTTCGTAAAATCTTTTTCAGCATTGTGCATAGTTTTCCAATTATCTATTGCAGTTTTTTTCAAATCGTTCAGTTCATAATATTTATTCATCCATTTTGTATGCAACAATATTTCTTCAGAAGATTTCTCTATAATTAAAGAAAAACATTCTTTCGAAACTTCAAATCTTCGATACAATTAGATTATTTCATTTAGAAACCTGGCAAAATCTGCTGAATGCGATCATAAAATTCTTTTGTGCGTAAAGTTGATTGGATTTTAAAAAATTTGTTGTATTTATACCAAAATTTCAAGAAAATTTTATGTTCTTCATCATCCCAACCACCAGTATGCCCTCCAGTTTCCTGAAGAAATTTTTCAAAAATCCTTACATCCTGAAAAAAATATGCATAAGCAATAATTATTATGCAATAAAATTTTCTGGAATACGATTATAGTCCTGTTTTATTATTATTGTGGAAATTTTGAATAAATTAATTTTCAAATATATATATATCACCTGAGCTAATGTTGATTTTTCAAGTCTTGTAATTAAATTTATTTTTTTTGGTTTAAAATAAACTATATTATGAGTTTCAGATTTGCCGAGTTTTTCTATAATGTTCACCTAAAATTTATTATCAGATATAATATATAACTTAATGCAAGTATCAGTAATTTTCAAATCATGCAAACCTCATATTGAATATTTTTTTGATTTTCTTTAAGAATTTCCATTTTATTTTTCACAACTATTTTCGAATCATTCAATTGTGAACACAGCTTTTCAGCTTGTTCTTTATAATATTCTATGTCTATAAAAAATTAACAACCAAACAGAATAAATCATGTATGACTTATGAAAATTTCGTATATACTTACCTAAACTATTAATTTTGTCCCTAGAAGAAATGTTGTAGACAAACTCCTTCAATGACTGTTGAATTAATTTATATTCATTACGAATATTTACATTCTCCCTTTCTCTAAATACATCCAGAATATTAATAATATGAACAAAATAAATATATAACATAGACCAGAAGATAGGCGTACATTTCATTTTCCATTGAATGATACAAAACAGTCATTTTTGAACATTTCAATGCTAATACAGCTGAACTGCAAGCAGTTGTCAAGATCTTTTCTTTGACTTTCAAATACTTCAATGATTCTCCCATGGCAGAACATTGGAAAATAATAATTACTTTTTATATTCATTCAAGTTGTTTGTAATCAATGTAAAATCGCGTTGTCATAACAACATAATTCCATGCATTTGTAGCAATGTTGTTTGTAAAGATATGTGATCTACACCCATGTGTATTAATTTTAAATACCATCAATACAAATGAGGATTATTATTGAAATTTTTAAAAAGTGACTATAGTAGGTTTTCTTTTTACTTGATTTAAAATTTTACTCTTTAACTTATCAAAGTTATTTAAAAATTGAAAAGGTAGAGGAAATAAATAAGTAAATTAGTATTATTTCTATTGATTAATAAATAAATACAAAAATAATTAATAATTTTGTATTTCAGTCCTCAATTACATTTCTACAATTATATAATAGGAAAAAATCTAAAGTATACGTTAAGAAAATTAATTTTCAACCGATTTGTGAAAAATCTGCATGGAAAAAAAAATAAATATTGCTAATGAGTCTTACTTGAAAATTTTACATTTAGCTGATAAATATTTATATACAGGTAATTACAAACTATTTTTATTATATTTTAACATAAAATTAATAATAAATATCACATAAGTATAAAATACACATATTTCAGAGAATAAAAAAAAATACATAAAATAATATATACAGCAATAAAAGAAATTTTTGAAAAAGATACAAATTTGATCAACACAAAAGTTATAGAATAACTAGAAAAATAAGAAATGATATCCTTTGCCAGACAATCTTTTTCGACAAGTCGGACACTTTCGGCTAGTTCTCATCACAGTTTCGACACAATGGCTACAGAAAATGTGGCCGCAAAAGGTAGATGCCACAGGCTTCGAAGAAGAAAAACTATCTAAACAAATAGGACAATCTCGCAATCGTGGAGCTCCGGGACTGTTATCACAGTTCTTTTCAGGTACCGAACTACTAAAATTTGTGCGGTTGTTCGGTGTCGAGCTTCCTGCACCCGACACAGAACAACCATTGTCTACATTCAACGACGTATCTGCGTCCACGACAATTATTTCGTTTATGACGGGAGTCGGCTTGAAAGTGTCGACGGAAAGGTCGACAGTATCTATAATTCTGAGAGGTCCGTTTCGATCTTCCAGACTTTCGACGGGCCCCGGATCGGAATGGACGAATTCGCTCGAAGTGCGTTCCACACAACTAATTATTTCCGTCATAGTCAAGAGAGCGATCGCCGTCGAACGAGGCCGCCTAACGGAACGATGTGAATAGTCGTCTTCCCCTAAAATGCTAGACATCGAATACGGATTGAGAGTGTTTTGAACTGTCCGTCTTGGTCTTTTCCTTCTGTAGAGACTAGCCCTGGGATTCGGGAGGTACATTTCATTTTTAGAATCGTCTCCGTTGGACGACGAGAACGCCGGGAAGGACGGCTGTGGAGATTCTAGGATCGTATACGAGTCCGGTTCTGGATTACCGTTTACTACATTGACAATTTCACAATCTGAAGAGTCAGATTCGACGTCAAGATCCGTGGTTCTTTCTGTGGGTTCTATTTTGAGGGCCATATTCGAGTTTGAAGGAGCCGGGGATCCGTTCACGGAAGCAGATGGACTGTCGACGATTTCGATGTGAGGACTTGGAGTACGGACAGCGATAACGTCGATCACGTCCGCGTTGGTTTCTCGGACGACAATTGGGGGCGAAGGCTCTTTGTGGGGCTCTCGTTCCGGTTCCGGTGCTGAAGACTGCTCTTGTCTGTCGTTCTCTGTCTCCAAACCCTCACGCCTCGACTCTTCGAAGTGGGAGCTGAAGAGGGAGTCGTTCAGCGCGAAAGTGTAGTGATCATCCGAAGTACTCGGAAGGGGCGAAAAGGGGCGCGATTCTTTCAGGTCCTTCGTCTCCGAGTCCCCCGACCCTCGCATATCGTAAATACATAACCTGAACTCAACTCGACTTCCGACAACACAAACACATCTACGCTCGTCCAGCTAAGAACGTTTTAGTTTTTTTGGTCGTAAACGATCGAACGTATGTAACGTTTTTTTTTTTTGAAATGCATTTGTTCTCAAATGTTTGCCAATACGATAATAGCGCATACGATAATAGCGCACACGACGTTGGCACACACCGACGATAGCACACACGACCCTACAATGCTAAGCGTAGAACGTAATCTGTGAAATCCAAATAAAATTATCAAAATAAATTGTTAGACATTGCGTAGTTGGATTAATGGGTCCCAGTATCATGTAGGCAAACGTTTATTAGTTAAAATTTAAAATAATATGTACATTTTTGTATAAGAGTGCGTTTTATGCGTTGAATCGCATACTCCGCCATCACCCCGACTTTTAATTCGCTTTATATAAGTGTGTGTAAATTCTGTGTAAAACTTCTGAAAACTTCCGCATAAATAGCTGTAAACTTCTGCAAAATAAATGCTGTGTCATCGGCTCGAGTAACCCTTGGTTTCTTTAACGAAACCCCTTAAATATCTACCCATCCTCACACGTGAACAAATGTTCACGATCGGATTCATCTATCTCGCCTTATCTGTGATCTAATAAAGGTTCGCAGACACCATCTACTACATCAACACCTGGATCATCATACACATCAGCACCCGACTGAGTGACCCCGTTACAAGCATTTTTTTTTTCCAAACCAACCATTTTGCAAACATTTGCGTTTATTCCAAACGAAGAGTTCATTCACTTTTTATTTATTTTTTTAATTTGCCAACTACAAACCGTTTCCACTTTTCTATCTACGGAAATAGATAAATACACAATCGTATCAAATTATAATTTTTCACGAATGCGTCAGACAAATTTCATCAGAAAACGTATAGAGAAGTTTAGAGAACATTCTTGAAAAAAAACCCCTTCTTCATAAAATATGACGTGAAAAGTAATAAACACAAACGCAACCGGCTGACATCCAGTCGGCATCCAGCTGTTGTCGGCGAAGCTCGTACTGTTCGTTCGCTTAGCAAATCAACAAAGAGAATTCCACTCCAAATATTCCAAAGTGAGTAAATTCATTCATTAAAAAAGCCATTCATTATTACAGAAATTCGTTTCAATATTGCATTTAATCGAAGTCTTCATGTTATGTTTTTATTTATTTTTGTTTTGTTTACATCATCGATCGATCAGATTTCGTCGCTAACAGAACATTTCGGACATTGCGCTCGATCGATACAAATTTATTCTCATTCTCTAATTCGCAAATGTTTCGATAGCTTATCTGAATGCAGCGCGCTATGTTTTTGCGTCGTAGAAAAACAAAATGTCGTTTCCCTCTATGTGTGTGTTTGTGGCGAAACATGTTTCGGCATATACGTTCTCTATTATATTTTTTTTTGAAAATCTATCGATTTGTGCAGAAGGTAGATATCCGGATACGGATTTGCATAATCGAAACTATCTCCTAGTTTATATAATGAATTTATATAATGAAAATAAAATTAACGTTGCGAAATAAATGCTTGTCATTGTCGCTAGAGCCTGATTGTGTTGTGTAATTCTGCCGATCTTTCTGTTTTAAATGTGTTCGTTGTGTGTCTTTGCATTGTTTTGGAAGTGTAAAGTGCACCTAAATAAGTATTATTTATCAGATGACACAGCTGCTTTTGTTCTATATTGAATGCTCATCGTATGACTCATTCCATATTCGTTATTCATGTTTTTTTTTTTAACAATTTTCATTTTAATGTATTGCGCAATAATGGTGAAATTCTTCATGTTTTTACATGATTAAACGAAAATTTGTTTAGTCACCGATTTTGAAATTATGAAATAACGGAAAACTAATGAAAAATTGCTAAAAAGCTTTTTATAGATAAGAAACTTTGTTGTTACTTATATTTTGTATTAATACATCAAGACTTAACATGGTTTCGAAATAACACTGTTCGATGAAAATAACATTTTTTTTCCACTTTAACGCAGTGCAAAATTAAAAAAAATATATATATATTGTGCCACAATGGTAAGATCTGGACCAGGCCAGCAAACAATTATAGTTATTAAAACACTTTCGTGGCCGATGATACAAATATGTGTCATGAAAACATTTTGCACAGATAGCCGATGACAGTGTCCCAAAATTAACCCAAGATTTTGCGAACCAAAATCTTGCGTTAATTTTGGGACAATATGTATCATTGGCTATCTGCACAAAAAAAAATTATGACACATTTGTGTCATCGGCCACGAAAGCGACGAAAATTCACGATGTTTTGTGACAATTTTATATGGTAATATTTCGCCATATCACTCATTTTTTTCTAAATATATTTGGATCGAAATTTCTATCCAAATATTCTGTACTATATATTATATATGATACCTTTTTTTACTTTGTCTCTGGAACGTATCCCACGTGTAAAGAGTTTTGGGTGTATTATAAAAAAAAAACCTAAATCTTGTGTTTATTATATTCGATTCAATTTCAAACGTATTATTAAATATTTTTTCAGATAAAGGAAAATGCAATCCGAATTTAAAGTGGCTTTTAAAGTCTATGTGAAGAAAGATGATGTTTCAGAAATCAGGTACTTCACCCTTGACAGGGGTACTGAATATAAATTTGATGTCCTGAAAACGAGAATATTGAGTGTTTTCCCCTGTTTATTGAACACGCAGTTTTCAATTTCTTGGATGGGTAATATATTAATCACTTTTCTCCTAAATTATTTATTCATCACACATCAGAATTAATAATATAAAAATGTGTTCCAGATAATGAATCTGACTTGATCACGATATCCAGCAACGAAGAACTTCTGATCGCTCTAATGAGCATGAATACAGAACTCAGAAAATTGTATATTACCATTGATAAGCCTGCCAAAGAAGAAGTTGTTATTGATATTCCGATAGCTTCGATCGGTTTTGAAAACTTTTCACGAAGTCAGTTAAATTTTGTGCTTCCTTCATAATTTTACTTTGGTTATTTAATTTGAGTATGTTTTTCAGAGCGGCCATCGAATGCGACTGATGAGCATGTCAATGTTGTGTGTGATGGTTGTGAAGGGGCAGTTGTTGGGTATCGTTACAAATGTTTGATCTGTTACGATTATGATTTGTGTCAGTCTTGCGAAGCGAGTGGAAAACATCCAGATCATTTGATGTTGAGAATTGCAAAACCATCTGCTGTAAGTATACTCACGTTTTATTGTTAGCTCGATATTATTTGAATTAAATCTCTTATAATTTGTTGTTGTTTTTTTTTTTAAGTCAAATTATGGCTTAATAGCAAGGAAAATTGAATGTTTGGCAAATGCCTATAAAAAACATGAGCAGCCTGAATTCTCTCATGGCAAAAAACATTGCAAAGAAAGGTAGCTTCTTTTTTTTACTTTTAAATATTGTTTATTTCATTTAAAACTATAAACTAATGCTGTTTTTTTTTTCAATTTACGAAATTAGAAGGAGCTGTCATAAAGATAAACACGGGGAGAAACATGGAGATAAAAATGGAGAGAAACATGGAGAAAAACATGATGAAAAGCACCATGGAAGACACGGCCGTCATGAACGGAAACATTTTATGAAAAATTGTGGTAAAAATTCTGAAGCCTGGGTCAACACGTTCACTTCATTCATGAACGGTTTCACAAATCTTGCTGAAGACGTAATTATGAGACCTGAACAAAAAACAAGTCATGCATCTCAGGAAAATGTTCCTTCAACATCCAATCAACCAGAGAGCAACACTAATTCTAACGAACAAAGTACTAACAAACAGCCATTTGCTCCAGAAGCAGAATTGTTTGTTCCAGAGATAGAATTGTTGCGAGGCTTTCTCAAGGGAGTCAAACAAGGTTTCTATGGTGAAGGTTTTTCTGGTTCTACTAATGATTCCAATAGTCCAAAAACAACAACAACGCCAGCATCTGAAAATAAGGATTCTAAAAATGTCAACGAAAAATCGACAATCACCGATGATTGCAAAGAACAAGTAGTTGAAAATATGGCTGCTAATACGGCATCTACTAGTGATAACCCACCTTCATCATTTAATTTGTTTGAGGCTAACCCTAAAAACCAAACAGCAGATCAAAATAAAATTTCCTATAGCAACATTGCTGCAACAGAAAGTACAAGTACTCAAAATCTCTTACCAAGAGATTCAGATACTGATTCAAATGGATCTGATTGTTGTTTTGTTGTTCAACCTACAGAAAAAGATGATAGAGGCGATTGGACATTGTTTAATATGGATGAATCCGTAGATAATGGTATGTATTATTTTTTTATGGATATTGAATCAAATTACATTCTTTTGATTGATGGGTTGTTATTTTTTCAGAATTTATCAAAATTTATAATTCTACTAAAGATTCGAGCATGGAAAAAGATATGGACAACATTTCAAACGAATTCAAAAAACATATGGAAGTTGGTAGTCAAAATGAAAATTTGACTACCCAAAATCAGCCTTCTGATACAAGATTTCTTCTGGTTGAACCGTCTTTAAATACATCAATTCCAATAACTTCTACAACTTCCTCGAATGCAACTTCTGCTAATGCAACTTCTACCAATGCAACTTCTATTAATGCAACTTCCACCAATGCGACTTTTACCAATATAGGTTTTAGGAACACAGTTACTGCTCCACAACAAGTTAACCCACAACCACCTACTGCACCACCACCTTTCCAGCCTCGAGGTAATATATATATTTTTTTAAAACTCGAGAATTGCTAAATGATCGCCATAACAATAAATGGTGCACATTACTTGCAGATCCTCATGTTGCTGTCGCACTACAGCAAATGATGGCTATGGGATTCAGTAATGAAGAAGGATGGTTGACTCAACTGCTTGAATCTGGAAATGGAAATATTAACCGAGTTTTGGATATTTTATCATCTGTTAAAAAGTAAAATATATATTAACCCACTGGTAACTAAAAAAGCAGTTTTTTTTTTATTTTACCTGGGAATGCAAATTTTATTCCAGTAGAATTTTTGATGATTAATTTTCGATTTGAATGATTTTCATTATGTTTAAATTTAAAGAGCAAAATTATATATATACTAAAATATAGAATTATGATTATAGTTATATAAATGGATTTGCAAGGTGTTTCAAGTTTTTGAAAATATAATTATTGTCTTATAAAATATTTGTTTATTGTAATCTCACTTAATGAATACAAATATTTAATTACGAAAATTAGCCTGTACTTTGTGGTTTTTGGTAGTACTTTTATAAACGTACATTTATTTATTATTATAATTTGCAATAAATGTTCATTTTTAATGCATATTTTTTCCTTTTCAATCATAATACGAATAAGGAAAAATATCTTCTAATAAAGATTATCTTATATTAAAATTGAAAAAGTATACATATGTTTTAATTATGACCACTAGTATTCTTATAAATGTATGTTTTTCATTTACAATAAATATATTAATGCATTTAAATTTTTTTCTCTATTATTTTCAACCAAAACATAAAATAAAGAAGAATATCATAATAAGTATTAATATATTAAAATATGTATACATTTTTTTTTTTCAATTAATAAATGTGGAGAAGACAGTAAAATATTGTATATGTTTAAAATAAAGTGATTAAAAAATCGATAAATGTTCATTACTTAATCATATCCATAAAAATCATTGATCCATTTGGTGAGTGTATTTTTATGAAAAGATCTGGCTTGAATAACAGAATTAGGATCATTTTCATTTTCGTCCATCAAATCTAAATGATGTGCTCCTTCAGGTATAATAACAGCCACTATTGAGTCACTAAAATTTCTAAGCACTCCTCCGCTTGCCCAGGGATCGAGCAACCCATTGCTGAATATTATATTTGAAAAATATTTCAAGTTTTTACCCCCGTACTCTATGATCGGTAATTTATAAGATGGCTCTATTAACCATTTCTTTTTGCATTGAGAAGAAAAAGATTCTTTATCAAATGGCTCATTTTCAAACATATCATACACTCCAGTTGTACACATTGGCATGACCATTTCTGTGCATGACTGAAAAATAAAAATTAATTGATATGAATAAAAAATGAACAGGTGCAGACGAAAAATTTGAAGCTTTTTACTTGGTAGTCCCATGCTTTATCGTCAATGCCATTTAAATCTTCATTTAGTAAATCGTTGCATTTAGTTTTCCCAGTGAAATTTGTGAAAACACTTACTGCTTTGGATATTGCCTGTAATATTAATTTAATTTAAAGTTTCTTTTGATTTCTAAAAAAAAATCATTGTTATATAATAATTATAACTACTTGAAGCAGTGGTTTGTTTGTCAATGTTTCATTTCGTAAATGTCGACATGTTTCATACACTGGATATCCAGGTAGTGGAGCTAAGAAATCATTAGAGTATGGATAGTTCATCATAGCTAGATTTGTAAATATATCCATCAACCAATCTTTGAAAATCACATAATTATCTTTGTTGTCGGTTAAAGGTTTGCATAAATTAAATTGATTTGATATCCATTTTCTTCCTTCATCTGTATTAAGTGTATCCCTGTACACAAATTAAGACAAATAACATGAGACTTTATTACAGCAATTCTAATGTGTTAAAAAAAATTAAAAAATACCTCAATACAGGCCATGATTTCTTTATACTATTAAAACAACTTTCATCGTTTGCTTTGAAAACAGATGATATTATTCTATAAAACATATCACATGGTGTCAAATCTTGAAACTGTAAAATAGGAGCCGATGCAGCAATTGCACCATTTACAATATGCGGATACTTCATTCTAATGTATGCTGCTAACATTCCACCATATGATCCTAAAATTCGATTATAAGCATAGATTTTTGATAAAACTAAACTATGGGTATTACTTTTATATAATAAGATTACCTCCAATGGCAAAAACAGGATTTCGATCTTGGGGAGCTTTATCTTTCAATAAAAATGTTATTAGATCAACATAATCTGCTATTGCTTGGGACGTAGTCAAATAACCAATATTTTGAGGTGTTAGCGATTCATTTCCAAATGGCATAGATTTTCCATAATATCTAGTGATGAAAAATGTTTTTAAATGAATTTCACTACATGAATGTGTTAGAATTTAGTGTACCTATGTTCTGCAAAAACAATAAGAGCTTTCATATCTGGAGCAGTATTCCAAATAAATCCAGTATGTTCGGCAAATAATTCGATAGTCCCCTAAAATTTGAATAAAGTTTTTTTTTTCGGAAAGTATCTCGATGCAAAAGACAAAGTTATTTTATAAATATAAAACTAGATAAATTAATATAAAGGAAACTGCCATTTTGAAATACTTAATAAGTATATTTACTGTACAATAAGTATATTCATTTTGTCGATTGTAAAATTTAAATTATCATCAAGAATTATTCATAAAATAGCATTCACCTCATTTCCAGTGTAGAAAAGAATAGGTCCATTCATTTCATCCCAGAAAGTGTTATTGATCAAGTAGCGAAGTTTGAATGTCTTATTTCCATTGAAAGCATAATGGTCCAGTGGTACATCTAAGTATTGCGTTTCATAAAATCTTTTCTTAGCATCTACATCCTTCAATATGAAATAACAAAATAAAATTGAAAAAAGTATAATATGTCTTAACATCGTTGTTGTCTTTGAGCTGGTCAAACAAGGTATGATATGCCAAATACTAATGTGACAATACATTGAAATCTATTGTGTTATTGAAGCAGTGTGTGTCACATGAATAGTAATCATAGCCATGACCAACCTTTATTTTTGTAGCAAAAAAAGTTAATTATTATCTTTCAACTACAAAAAATACTATGAATTACAAAAATAATTAGCTTCAACTACTTGGCAATAATAGAGAATAATCAAATATCGAAAAAATTTGAAAATACTATAACCTTTTATTTAATTCTCATTAAAAGAAAAAATAACTTTTATTAAGATATTTGAATCAAATTTCATTGTTATTTTAAATTGTTGAAACTTACAAAAATCATAATTGAAGACATTCAACTTCGACCTTAGATAAATTGAAATATAAACAAATAAAGGAAATTTTCCGTATAAAAAAAAAAAAACATCGTCATTTTAGATAAATTTAATACTTGTAAAAAAACATAATTAAGGAATCACATTAAATAAAAACATTATTTATAATATAAATCGCTTCATTGTCACAACCACATATAATTTTATTTTTGTTGCAATCCAACGAATTAATAGACTTATGAAGATCCGCCATGAGTGATGTCACTTCTAAATTTGATTTTGCCTCATCGCTCATCAACCAAGGATTTATGGTGGACTCGTTTAGTGACATTGCTGAAACTGTATTAGTGATTTGTTTCGACATGCTGGCCGTATTCCAGTGCCATATTTCACCGTTTGCAGAGCAAGAGAACAGTCGCTCGGGATGGTCAGGGTGAAATTGTATTTCAGACACTGAAGCTGAATGGGCGTTCAAAAGACAGGCGGGATATGTGTTCACTCGAAGATCCCACACTGTGAGAGATCCATTTTCGCTACCAGCAATTGCTAAATGACGTTGAGTAGGATGATGAACTATACACGTAGCGGCGACTTGATCTCCACCTAATAAGAATGTCGCACTAGGACTGTTACTTTGTGATCTCAGATCCCAAATTTTCATTTGCCCTCTTAGATTTCCAGTTATAACCTTTAATTAAAATATAAAATTATGGTATGAGTGCCAAGAATTTAATCTGGGATATGAAAAAATTTGAATACTGACTTGGTTGTGTTTCAGAAAACATACACAATGCAATGTGAAACTATCTGCATTCTCTATAGTTCTGACCACTTGAGATTGATGACTTGTTAAAAAGTTCATTTTTCCATCTTCTCCAACGGTAACTATATCTCCGTCCATGGTAGCTAAGCCTGTACACGGTGCAGGTGCTCCATCGCTAAATATATATAACAAACATACGTTTATCATTATACATATTTTATTTATAGTTTAGAAAAAAATAAGATATGAGATAGGGATGGGATATGGGATATGGGATATTACTAGTTATGATAGATGGGATATCTAATATTTATTTATTTTTTTAATTAAGTTTGAGAATATATCTTTTGGTTTCAAAAAAACCAATAAAGTATCAACATTGAACAAAACTACTTTACTTTACAAACTTAACTCACTCGAAAGAATGTAGATTCTTCCACGTGAGAAGAGTATTGATGGCCGGTGTATTAGAATCTGTGACGGGAGACAATAACATAGCATCCCCGTCAGAAGTGGCGGCCGCGTAGCGCGTTTCACGAACACTCCCGACATATTGCAAAGCCGTCCAGTCGGCACCAGGAGAGGCATTCAGCGAGGCTACGGTCTCGATGCCGGTGTTGGGGTCGTCGGTGTCTTCTATCTGCCATAGCCTCAAAGAGTTGAGCCTCTCGTCCCAGCTGGCGGTCAGGAAGTGTCTCGCCGACAACGAGGACAACTGTTCCGGTATCCAACGCACGCGACGGATCTTCTCCGAGGTGAAGGTGCCTTGCACTTCGCAGTTCATTTTGAAACTTTTGACACTTCGTACGGTGCGGCGGTCGCGCCGTCTCGGCTGTCAAATCGCGGTGTTGCCAACGTGAATAATGTGACACATTTCTAATTTCCGTTATTTTTTAAATTTTATTTCAGAAAAAGATGTTTTCTTATTTTTTGTTAATTGAAATTATATAATCTGATCAATTTTCAGGGTGACCAGACGTTTTCTCAAATCATGTAGAATACCCGACATTAGAACACATGACATTAGAATATATAAATCTTTTGTGTTCTAGTGTCGTGTGTTTCATTTTTGATATGTTTTAGTATCTTTTGAATAGGTATCTGGAAACCAGATTTCATAATATAAATTTATTAATTATATATATTTATATTTTATTTTTATTTTTTGTCCTCTCAATACCCGTGAACCGATACATCGGCTTTTGTAGAATCGCAAAAAATACCTCAATCCGATATATACCATTCTTATTTTAAATATATTTTAATCAAAAAATATAAATATCTTTAACATTTTTATTTTCTTTTTCTAGGGTTTTTGCATAAATATCGAAAATTCGTAGGGTATCAAAAGGGTTTTAATATTCGTTTTGTATAACTTATAATGATTTTCGCATACAAACTATAGTTACTCGACGGATTTTTTCAAAATCATATTTTATGGTCTATTCTCCATTTTTGATAATCTGAATAAAAAGTTAATAAAATTTATCTCATCATCATTATCTACCCGTTTTGTGCCCTCTGTAGGATAAGGTCTCCCCATCAAATATTGGGAGTTTAGGCTATACACCTTATCCGAGAGCCAACCTCGTATCGAAAAACTTATCTACAACATGTTAAAATTCTAGAAAAAAAATTATTATTCATAAAAAACAGAGCTCCCTCAACAAAATTTTCAAATGAAAACAACCAGAAAATAAATATATCAAGAGTACGAACATTTCACTTCATACATTTATCCCGCGGAAAAAGGTGCTAACTCTATAACTCTTCCGAGAGAAAATATCTGCGAACTCGGCAATCGAAAACCATTCACAGTTTCCGCTCGGTAACGAACGACATTTCAAAAAGTGCACACACCGCTTCCGAACGCCGCCGACAAACGCACCGGAAACTTTCCGCAAACGTCAATACCTCAACACGGACCCGAACGACACTTGTCCAACTCAAAGAGCGCAACGGAGCCCACTCCTCGGGGACTACAAAACAACAATCCCGAACATTCCAAAGTGGCAAAGTTGTCCGCGGGACTTCGGCCCCTCGTCCCTGTCCCGTTTCGCGAGCGGGAACCGTCAAACTCGCCCCGGTGCCTGCGCAACCCCTCAAATCCCATCAAGAGCTCGCAGCAGAGGGACGTCTCAGACGCGGTCGCTCCTCCGAGGACATTCGCGGACGATTGATAGTCGATTGGATCCGAGGGTCGAGGAGTGCTCTGATGCTGCTTCGTCGTCGGAAGGCGGTGAACGCGAACGAGCGCTGGAAAAACCGGAGCTTTTCCGCGCTCGCGTTGGTCGCTTATTATCTCGTCGCCCATGGTTGGTTTTTCCAACTTTTTTCCATTATTTTATTATTAAAATACATGAAAATTAAAAATTATATATATATTTTATAAAAAATTCAAAACGATAATCAAAGATTTTCCATGTCCGTTCTCATATAGAAATCGCGTCTAATAATCTAATATGCAAATAACAATCAACTCGTCGTTGATTATATCCAGTGCTTTTTTTTAATAAAAAAGGTACCGGAACGCACTTTTTTCAAGCCTTTTAATTTAATTATTTTATGGGACCTATGATACCCCTATACTTAAAAGGGATTAAAAGTCAATGGCTTCCAAGAAAAAAATCAAAAATTTTCAAATAAAGAAGAAAATAAAATTTTGCAAACATTTATGAAAATTTCGAGAAAAAAGGTGCCGGAACGCCGTTCCGCCGCGTTTCAGGGTAAAAAAATCCCAGATTATATCGATCATTAAAAATAAATAAATAAGTAAAATTTATACATTTATAATATGAACATATCATATTCATATAAAATATACATATTTTATCGGAATTATTGGAGGATTCAGACGATTTCGGCATAGCTTCATACGCCCACTATGTCTCTGCCTACGATTGGGTTTTCGTGGATTTTCTACATTTTTTTGTAGTTTTCTTCCATTTTTTCAAGCTATTATTATAATGTGAAGGTGTCTCGTTTATCGTTAGCGTATTTTGGTAGTGTTCGTTGATGTGAAAGAAATAAATTGTATCAAAGCGAAACGAATTCGTGGATCGTTTCGGTTCTCTACGCGTTGTTGCTCTTTCTATTTATGGACATGGGAAATCGACATATTCTGTTTATAAATATTAAATTCATGTGTATTTGGTTATAAAATAGATGGGTGTCGTGTTTTTGGGATGTACTAATTAAAAATTTTGAAGATGTTATCGTTTTCTTCTCTCTCCGTGTTTTTGTCAGAAGAGAAATTTGGTTAAGGATATTACGCAAAAAGGTTTTTGAGATGATTTATTGAATTAAATTTATCACTACATAATAAAAAAAATTCTAATTTTTTTTTGAAATATTCATTAAATTCACTATTGTTAGTAAATAAGATTTTGGTTCTTCGTTAGATAGCAATTCGATTATATTTATTTTAAAAACTGTTATATGTATTGAATTTATTTTCTGTGATTATTTATATTATAATAATTAAGTGCCTATATACCTAAGTAAATATCTTAATTTAACGCAAAATTGAAATAGTATATTATATAAAAATACAGATTTTTTTGAAACAAACATTAAACCCTAACGTTTTATAAAGCTTCAATAAGGGAATAAAAATTGCTTTAATTTATTTTCACGAAAATGTTCACACACGTTTTTGTGTCTGCGTAATGAATTTCACCGGAAAAAAATCACATGTGTTTCGATTTTTCCCTCGACAAAGGCAAAAACGCGCTAACTAAATTCCCTCGTGCGAATATTCAAAATTTTTCGCGTTATCGCGCCAAAATATAAATAAATAAAAAAAAATCCGCGCACGATCGCGCGCCAAAATTGTCTCTTTTTTAAATGGTTAATTACGACGGGTAAAATCTGTTTGTAATGAGTACAGTTATAATTGAATTATGGTGTGCGGTTCGTTCCCTTTTAAATTTGGGTCGCAATAAAATTTTCATATTTTTCGAATGTTCGTTGCAATCGTTTTTCAGTGTGGTTATGAAAGTTATTTATGTTATTGTCGATATTAAATTTAGTAATTTTTTATGTTGAATTAATAGTTGAATATTGTTTTTTTTTGTGAAAAGTGAAAAATTATCTTCACAGTATTATTTATATGTAAAATAAGAATTATGGATATTAATGATTCAATATGATTTATTTGACGGAAATAGTTCCTATAATAGTCGCAAAGTTGTTTTTGTATAAAATGAATTTATCATATTGGCCAATTTATTCATTTAGTTATAACTAGACAACATAGTAAATTTACTTTAATATTAAATTCATGTATAATATAAAACAATTAGTGCCAACAGATTTCTTACATAGCTTTTAACTATTATATTTGATTGCTTTCACAATATTAATATTGACTTTTAATTTAGAAACCTTCAACTTTTTCAATAAATGTATAGATATTATACATATATACCGATATTATTGTAACGCACACATGTATTACAAAGACTAAACTCAAAACGAAAATTTGTCAACAGTTCAGGTGATAAAGGGCGACATACAAGAGTATCTTCTATCGAGAAAATTAATGGAAACCTACGACCCTGGGGTCAGACCCGTCGAAGATTACTCCACACCCTTGCCGGTCACCTTTGGCGTCTCTCTCCATCACATTATCGACGTGGTAACTTTTTTTTGCATAAAATTATAAAAATTTTCATATTAAGAATATGTATTATAATTACAGTTTGATTTTTAAGAAATTGAATTGTTTCATGTATATTTTTAAGCATGCATTTATATCATTAAGTCATGTGATATAAACTTTCAACAACTTACATAGTTGAACAAACTTGAGTTGTTAATTTGTACAACTAAGAAATTATTTAGAAACTAATGTGAATATAAACCTCTTTATAGATATATAATATATTTGAGATGTATCGTTTTAAAAATGATTGTAAAAGTTCTAAATTTAGTTTAATTGATGCCGGGTTATTGCATAAAAATAGACGAAATTAATTACGGATAAGTTCACGTAGAATATTTGTTTGATAAATCTACAATTTTGTACATGTTCTCGTGGGCGATTCAACCCCTATTTCTGCGGTTCTTCTTTGTTTTGTTGATGTTGCCACGGGTTAGTTCTTTGTTCTGCCCGATTAATTAAATCGATGTCTTAAAGCACCAATCTTTCCTGAATGCTGAATAATGTGACCACAGCAACGGTAGCAACGAGAGAATAATTGAGATACAAAACCCGGTCGCAATTGTTAATCCGCCATGGTTAAATACGATCTTTCGCTCGATCGGCCAATTGTTACCCTATATTTTTGCTCTGGGGTAATTAAGCACACGTGTCGCGAAATGATCTAGTTTTTGTTCCGGTCCCAAATGGCGTAAATTTCAAATTGAGGGATTTAAGGTTCCAGTTTTTGCGTGGATTTCAGACGGCGGTTCGGGCTCGTTCTATGCGTGCTTGTGATTTCGTTTGTTTTTCTAATTAATTGTATCGAAATATATGTAGAGATGTTATGTCGGAGAGCAGTAAACCTCGATCACAGATTGCTATTTCAAGTTAATTGGCTAATCAATTTAATTCGCTCCAAATAACCGCGGAGAGAATCATTATGGCCGCACAGATTTTCGTAGGAGCTGTAACAGTATGTAAAAACGATTTCAGATTTTTATCATAAAGCTTTTCGGTAATGACTTTGTGCTTTACGAGATTTATCTTCTACGCGAACAAATATTTTTATTTCGATGGTTTTATGGGCGCCGAATGAAATATCGTTGAGTTTTCAATATTGTGAATTGTCGATTCGGGTGCTTGTCGCGTTTTATTGGAGTGCCTTTGAAATTTAATGAACAGCTAAAAACTCGTAAAAAGTAAACGGAATCTACACAAACTAATTGGACCAATAATTCAAGAGATTTGAACCAAAATGTCAGCTTTATAGTATTTCTCGTAAAAAATTTTTAGCACACAAACAATCTTATTACACACGAAATTTCCCTCGCAGTTTCTTTGAAGTCCATCAAAAACAGAAATGTAATTTTCCAGATACGCGACTAAAGAGTTTAACATTTTTCTAAAGTATTCTGCAACTTAAATAGAAAACGAACCAAACCGTTACGTAGAACATTTGCGAAAGCGTATTTCCCATAATTGTATTATATATTCATACAAGAATTAAATATCCTTATATAATTATTTCACCGATGTTATTACGAAACTTCCGATCCGAAAACTCGGCAACATTTAAAATTCCCAACGGTTTTCAACGACATAATCCGATTTGAAAACATTCACATGAATCTCAACCGAAAAATTTTATTTCTAGCGTCTTCTTGAGACATTTTATAAAATAAATCGAATTACATTTCGAGCGTTACACTGTCGAATTCTGCGCCCCGAATTCACAAAGCCTTTGTCGATAATGTTTCGCGGCTTTCCCATCCCACGCCAGAATGTTTGCTTTAATATTTCGGATTCCATCAAAGCGTATATATTTTTTTTCCACGACACAAATGCAACCCGATCATATTACTCGGATGCCGGAGAGTTTTCTCCGATGCAAACACAGGCCATTGTTGTAAAGAGATGCAAATAAAGCCGACGTAGACCGAGGTAGGCCTTCCACGATGATAGAAATTTCATTCTGGAAGACCTGAAATTCTGAAAATAATAGTGGTTTCATAAACATGCCCGTCTCGTGCATGAGAAAAATCTTTGATGTTATCAGGTCAGCTCGTTTTGTATGAGAGTGCGTGAGTATCCGATTTTGTCGCAAATCAGGCTATTAATAATGGACATGAAAGAATGTTTATTTTTGTTTATATTTTTAATAGGAAAGTTTCGTTTGTGAAATTATTTATATAAAAGGTTTTCATTATAATGCTAAAAAAAACTTTTGTTTTCTTCTCGTTATGTTTGTATTCAACATTCTCATTTAGAGCAATAAGAACTGTGATTTATTCATAAAAGCGTTACAATTTTCCAACAGATTCTTTTTCACAGAAAAAATTAAGTAAAATATGAGATTAAGGGAAAAAATTTTCACTTAATCGAAGTGTCCAACATACAATAAATTTTATATAAAAAAATATACATAATATACAAACCAGTAATTAAAAAAGTCTCAACATTTTCCATTAAAAATCAACAGATGTGCAAAAATAATTTTAATAAAACTCAAATTTTTATTTTAATCAAAAATGAACGCTACTTATTATGAATTTCAATATCTAACTTTTGAAAAATCATAGTTGTTTACCTTTCTAGGAAGAGCAATCGAAACATTTCAGCAGAAATAGTTACGAAATTAATACGAAAAATTAGTCGTGATGTCACAAAAGTCTCTGCAGCCACTAAAATTTAATGAAAGCAATATTTTATGTTTTCGTCCGTTTGTGGACCACAGTTTTGATATACGACCGCCGTTTTCTAGACACGAATGAAATATATGAAAATATTCAGGAGGCGGCGCCGCATCATATGAGAGGTTCAATAAATACCAAATAAGAAGCACAGGGAGTCCAAAACGCTTCAACAATGATTTCGAATCGAGGGTCAGCGTTTCCAAGTCCAAATTTGCACAGCCCTTAGCCCAGCAAATTAAAAATAAATACGCGATTCGTGTGTGCGAGGTGTGCTTAAAACGTATCGGATTTTTCTCTGTTGAAGGCGGGGGCGTAATTGAAAAGTTTTTTATTCGTTTTCTTTCGGACTTTTTTTCGGCCCGCTGTATTATCTGTTAATTATGATAGAATGGAATATAAACTGATCTTTTCGCGCGAATTCTGCCGACAAACTTACGGTTCATATCGCAGAAAAATTTCAATTAAAATAAAATGTACGTCTCGAAAGCTTCTGTGCTTGTATTGTACTATGTAATAGTGCCGTTCGGAATAATCCGCTAAGAGACAAACGAATCGGATTACGTTTTCTTTGTTTTATTCCTTTTTTTTAAGGGAAACGGATCGACTCTAGGAATTTTCTCCGTTTGTATGAATGCGAAGTGTGTACACAAATAGTTTCGGAACCTAAAATTCCTGTGTTCTTTTTTGCGATATCATCAATCAGATGTCAGGCACAATTATCTAAAAAAAAGTTAGAGTTCACTCTGCCTCTAAGGGAGGTTAGATAACTTCGAGGTGTCATCCCTAATCTAAAATAATAAATTTAAGACTTTTTCGCATGTACGAAAGATGTCGAGACCGAGATTTCGAGTGGTTTCACCCCATTTTTCTTTTCTTCTTTTTATTATTTTCGAGAATGTGTTTCCGAGGTGTATTTCACGATCGTAAAACAAAAAAAATAAATGTGATACTGCGAACCTCGATAACGACTTCGTTCGCTAGTCGACTGAATATTCGCAGTGGAGCTTCGAATCGTTACACCAGACAATTTACATATTATTTTTGTCGCTAATACGTCTTAAGGTACCTGTACCTGTTATGAAAATACATAACGAGCCTGTTGTTCAGTCGCTTCTAGCGAAAGCCGCTCTCATAATTTATTGCTCAAATAAAGACATAATTCAAAGTCGCCAACAATTATCTGTACACGAATATAATCGCAAAACATTTAACGTTCGAGCGTTTTGTTTTATATTACTCGCAGAAAATAAATTGTTTCAATAGATGTCCAATTAGCAAGTAAGACAAAGGGTTGTAGAAACTTCCATATATTAGCTAGTAGAGTCATGTAACTAAAGAGAGCACATCGATTCATTTATCTGAAGAGCTTTGTAGGCGAAACATGAATTTTTTTAATTAATTTCAAACTTTTGCATGCAATGGATAAAATGGAAAATATATGAATGACACTCTTTTGCGTTGAAAGTAAAATTGGTATTTTAATTATGTATTATATTTATGGAATGGGTTAGGAATTGAAACTGAAGGATAGAGCGACAAAATTTTCAAAACATATAATAATATTATATTTCATAGAAATTCTTTCATATCCGTTTCGAACTAACGCCAGCAAAGAAGTTTCCCGTTCGAAAATTAATACGACATGTCGGATTTCAGTTTGACATTTTCCCGCCGAGCAAATCGGGCGTGCAAAATTGGCGGTGCGCACGCATCCATCCGAGACAATAAGTCAATTGGAGACTTTTCCCATTTTCCCGACACATCCAAAATTTAATCCGAAATCCTTCAGCGAAATTTCACAATGGAAACTCCGCGAGAACGCGAATCCCGATTACACATTAAACACGCGCCGATGCATCGGATCCCCGACAAACAACGAAACGCTGGTTTTTCGCAACCGAAATTCACAAACGGAAAGGTTAAGAAACCCTCGCTAATACGTATACAACGCGCGTATACATTCGCCAGAAATGCTCCCGTTTATTCCCCATCAATAGAGCCTTTTTCTTTGAGCGAGATACGGAGATTGATCGACTACTGGCGTCGTTTTCGGAATCGTTTTCACGAAATAAAATTGACGGCGCGAGTTTTATGGGGCGATCGGAAAACGCGCCATGAGATTAATTGCTCTTTGTATACGCGCAAAAATGAGCTCGTTATTGCGAAACCGCACCATCGCTTTGTGTGGTCGGCGCGAAAAGAAAATCTATTTGAAAAATCTGACAATAAGCTTCGATGAATATCAATCATTGGTTTTCCGACGGGTCCGGGTCCGGGGTGTACGCCTTAATTGTTTTGGTTTTATAATCGTATCTTGTATCGGATATGTTGGTTGTGATTGATGAGGTTTCTGTCGAGGAAATTTGTCGATTTGTTTGTTGGTGTGTGTTTTTTTTATTTGTGAGGTTAATACGAAATTATTAATTGGATTACTTCGAAAAATATTTCATTTATTTCGGTTGCGTGGGGTTAGTGATATTGAGTTTATCTTGAAGTAAGTAATCAAAATGTTTCATCTTCTATGAGAAAAATATGTTGAGAAATTGTTTCTGACTCAATTTCGCCGATCAAGTAAAACAACTTGCTGACAAAGATTCTTGTTTGATCAGTGTTTATGTTACTTATTTCATATTTTTATGAATATTATATTGTTTATAAAATTATTATTCTCATTTTACATTTATGAGTTTGCGAAAACTTCAAGAAACGAACATCACAGCATAAATATACAATTTAACACAAAATAACTTCATAAAGGACTACGAGTATTTAAAATATTCTCGGTTAACAAGATATTATCAAGTTGCTTAACTTTAATCCCACAAAGATATACAACAAACACAGCGAAATAATCTTAATTGAATTCAATCACAAGAACACCATTGACGGATTAGAAAAATCGTAAAATTAATTATCCACGTGCCAAAATCGTCGACTGAACCCCAACTCCTAAACAGCAATCAAAACGTTCTACGGCAGCCGCTTACTAATCCAATTCCTTCAATAAAACCCAAAATTGATTCTCTAACGCGTCTATATACAAAATATAAACCGAAACGAACTCAGCAGACACAAACCGAGCAACCGCAGAATTTGCAACCGCGGCGAAAGCGAACCCCGTCAGACTATGAACATAATTTAATTGGGCCATAAGCGACGTCGCCTATTTCGTTTAATTACTCGAACCTTCAAAAACAAAATCCACCGCCCCAAAAGGGCGCGCAGTCCTTCAAAATGAAATCTTTCGCGAAATTTTCGAACGCGAAAAAACCGAACAAATAAATCGATCCCGCCGTCTGCAGTTATTAACGTCGACGCGTCTGCCGTCCGTTAAATTAACGTTCGCCGGCGATTTTTCCATTTATTTTCCGATATTATTATTTTTTTCGGGTTCGTCGCATCGTTGCCGCTTTCTCTCGGACCGGTTTCCCATTTATAAATACGTCGGTTCCATTGAAGTGGGAAGCCGGAGCGGGCTCCATTAAAGCTTAGTCCGTGGATCGGCCCCCGTGGCTGCTTTTCAGCGGCGTGTGCTCGTTGTCGCTGAAAAGTGTGCAAGATTTGTGCTTTTCAAAAGTCCGAAGTCGATACTATCGAATTTCTAATATGGATAAAGTTAAGTCGTGTCGCTGATGGCTCGTGTTGCTGGCGCGGTGTCGGGGACGTGTAAGCGGATCTGCGTGAGGACGTGATTTTTAATTTTTTCGAAACGAAATCTGACGATTTTATTTTTGTTTGAAAATATATTGTTATTTATGACGGTTTCGTAGAGAAATTACGAGATCTAATTCTAATTTATTGGTTCAAATATCAGAGAGTAAGATACGTAATAGGGTACTTAGTTTGTTAATGACACAATTAATAAGTTAAATAATTTTTTTCAACAAATATTTTCGACTTATATATAAATGCGTGTACTCAAATGGAAACAATATTTGCAAATAAACAACGTGTCTCTATTTTCTCATATTATCCAGAATACAATCGAACACAATATTCGAATGTACCTTTAAAAGACCCATCGATGCATAAGTATCTATTCTCCGTTTTCCCTATGGGCAAAAGTGGAACGAAAACCCTCTCAAAATAAAGAATCAAAGACTATCTTCTTAATTTTTTTCTTCAGCCATAAAAATACAGTTTGGCTCTATGGTTGGGGTGATCACACATCCCGTTTTGGCCGGGACAATTCCGTTTTTTTCGTTCTTTGCAATCGTCTCGACGTTTTCGTAAAATTGTTTGATTTGTCCCGTTTTAGCCCGTCTACTAATGAACAGAAGAAAAACATAATTTTTCGTATTTTATCTTTTTATGATTTTTTGAAATTGTCTTTATAAATAAACATTGACATTTGACGAATCGCGAACATTTCATAATATTTCTTTTCCTTTTGAAAGTACAGTAAATCCTAAAAAAAATGTTTCCTTGACGATGTTAATAGTTCTCTCAGGTAAAAATTGTAAAGTTCTTGGACATGCAATATAATTTTTATATCGAGTAGGGAGTGGATTTATTTTTCGGAGCGTCCCGTTTTGAGTCTTGGAAAATGTAGTCACTCTATCTATAGACCATTCCACCCAAAGGAAAAATGAGCATTTTCATTTTATAGATCCATCATTGCTACATGGCATTATACGGTTGGATACGTTTGGCGTATAATTCCGATTTTGGTCCTTGCCGATTTTGTTTTATTTTCGAGTATTCGTATAATCGTAGGCGATCAGGGTGCTGATTGTACTTGAGAAAGATTACGCTGAGGTGGTTTCTCGTAACTCTCTCTCTACAATGATATATGTATAAAGGATAAGAGAAAAGAGACGACGTGGGAATATACATTGATATACCTGTAGGCCTTTTGGTATTTGTCGTCTGTGTTATTTATCCTTGATGGTTTATATCTAGTTTCTATGTAACAATATTATAATTAATGACATGTGACAAGTTGTCGGAAGATATCCATTTATTTATTTTAGGGAGTGTATCTGAATCTTTTTATCGTTTGATCAATATTCATATTTCAATATATGCATGTATATATTAAATATGAATAAGACTTAATGAGGTAGAAAAATATTTTACAAACTGAAAAATAATAAAATATTTATGTATTTGCTTAAATAATGAGTGAAGAAAAAAATATTCTCAATGGTAAGCCATTTACGATTTTCAGAAGGCCGATGCTGAGAATATTGAAAATGGTAAGAAACCGAAAAAACTAAGAAATGTTATTAAGTGAAAGAAATGCGTGATTTTTTCTTCTAAGGCTGCGGATTCCCAGAACCCTCGTCATTTGAGAATAATTAGTTTGAGCTTTGAAAGATGGTTAGAATAGAAGGGTTTGTTGCAAGTTTGTATTGCGAAACGTTTGTTTACGAAAGCTGTATTGATCGTATTATACTTATTGTCATTTCGAAAGAAAATCTGGATGAAGGAAACAAAATATTCATTTCAGTGATACAAAATTTAATATTAAATATTCGAATAAATTAATTTTTTTTACGAGAAAATACGATCATGGCAAAGAAAGTTATCGTGCTTTGTTGCTCGCATGATTTATTTACGTAAATTGCGTGAGACAGTTTCCAAGTTGTTTCACACAAAAATTTAAAAATAAATATGAAATCGGTTTAAATATAATATATCATTCGTTTAGGGCAAAACGATGTGGAAAATGTGTTCAATTCTACCGTAATAATTTGAGTGAATCTCAAAGTTTCAACAGAAAAATGAAAAATAATACTTATACAAAAAACACGTTCAGAACGACATATTAATTTTTTTCATCCCTTTATACGGCGCTTATTTCAACTAGAAAATTTAATAAAATATCGCCATGCCTCAAAATAATTTATTCCATTCCGCGAAAATATTTTTTTAGTGAAAGCTCTCCGGACACTTTCGCATTGAAGTTCCAATTCAATATTATCCGTTCGCGGATATCAAAAGCGACCAAATATTTGCATTGCTGAATAATCCCTGAAAAGATATTATACGATGCAACGAAGAATCCGTCGCTTCATTCCATAAATACATTATGAACGAGGCCTTCGTCTTTGAATCGATATTATTAAATTAGCGAATTTCCCGACGAGCCGAATAAATTTTCCGCCGGAAAATTCGTCAAAAAATTATAATAAAACATTCGAGGAAATTGAATGTATTCGTCGTTATTGAAGTCGGCCGGGGATTATTTCAATACGAAATCGTTTTAATATAAAAACTTTAAACTTGCTTTCGGCGAGCGCCCTTTTGCAACCGCCTGCGATATTTTGCTAATGGCCATATTAAAGTTGATCGGAGTTAATTAATTCGCGTTTTTTTCTTTTATTCAGAACAAAGTGTAACTAGTTGGCAAAGTATCGATTCGGAAGATACCGTCGACGCATTTTCATATAATAGAATTTAATCCCATTGTTTTGAACGTGTCCGCAGAAGCGGGAGAAAAACATCCCCGGGCGGCGGACGTCGAAGCGCTATTAATGAGAAAATTGGAAAATGGCGCCATTTTCACGTGAAATTGTTTTAATTCGATGCCGTCGAGATTAGCATTAATTCAATTACGTTGTCTAAACGCGCGTTTTTCGTCTGGTTTTGTGGTTTTATATATTTTTTCTCGGACGCGTAGTGTCCCGTAGAAATTCGTATCGCGCAAGTGAAATATAAAGTATCAGATAATGTATTTTTTTTAATGAGTTTTCTTTTTGTTTAACATATCAGATTTCTTTCGATGCGTATATCGAGAAAAGATAGTGGACGAGCATTTTCTTTTATTCAATTAAACCTAGACTTTCTTAAGATACACTTTTATAGTTTCCCATATATGTCGTATAACGCGATTGAAAAATGTTTATTCATTTTCTCGAGGAAATTTATAAAGATAAATTTCGACATTGTGTCAGTAATGTATAGAAATAAATTTTTGAATTGAAAATTTTATTTCATATCGTTTCATAATAAAATATCGAATTCGATGATTGACGTTGAAATATTCCTATAAAATATTTTTCGAAATCTGCATATGTCAATCAAACAACTAGATGTACGCTTGGCAATAAAAACGAAAATCATAAAGCATTCATTTTATTTTCAGAACTACCATTGTAAAAAAAATATTTTTATCAAATTTACTGCAATGATCATACGATCTTGACCATAAATAAAGGTAGAAATAGTTCCAGAAAGCAAAAAAGTATTATACTTCCATGATCCGTTATTTTACATGTCTCTTGTAAAACACAGTTAATGTATACTATTTATGTATATTCTCATTATATGCATACAATTTTAAAGCTGCCCGTGATTCTGACAGTAGTATAAGTTACATTATTTTTAATATTATAAAATATAAATCAAAGTTATTAAACGAGAATATTTCGTAATTTCATACGCATAACTTTTACAATAGATCTTCGAGGCTGAAAATTCTGAGCAACGCCATCACAATAACGACAAGCACACGTGTGTTGGATAATTGAATTAATTGCAAAACAAATTTCACGCTTTGAATTTCATGATATTCTGAAACTACTTAAAGTAAATTTTGAAATAATGAACTCAAACTTTCAAGATTTAATATTTTGATTTATAAACAGGGTTTTATAAATCGAAAAAGTTATTTAATTCATAAAAAATAGTATTAGTACTGAAATAAAATTTGAAGTTTCATATTATTATATCAAAAAATATATTTTTTTAATATTTCCAAAATACATTCGAAAACAACTAAACTACAACTAAACTCGATCAATTACGAATCCTTCTCAATGCCAAATCAAACTCACAAACACATCATCCAAAACAGAAACCTTCATTAAACTCCGAATCGACATTAAAAAAAAAAGCTTCAAAACACACCCAACACGAAAACAAACAATGCGAAAAGTCAAAACACGAAACGAAGCAAACACGCCTCGTACCACTCTCATAATAATCACCACACACACACACACGCACACTCAAACTCAAACTCACACACACACACACACACACACACACACACACACACACACACACACACACAAATTCCCGAGAATACGTCGCGTTTCGTCGTCCGTTGATTACCCCGCGGTCGCGATGCACTTTTGCGCATTTTTCGCATCGCGAGAGTAATCGCGGATCGGCGGACGGGTTCGCAACTGGAGCGTGAGCTTAACTTCAGCTGCAATCTGCTGTAACGAGATAACAATGGCCGGTCGTGGAGGATGTACGGTGATGAACGAGGCTCTTTACCAGCCCACCGCTCACCACCCATCCACCCACCCACCCCGTAGCCGAACAGCCTCCGGGGCCGCGTATAGTTGATGTGTTTGCGACTCCCACTTGTTCGTTTGTGTGCCTAGACGGTTTGTCGTGTATTCGGATTTGTTGAGTTGGATTTCGTATGGTGAAATGTTGAAAGTGAAGATTTAATGGTTTTGTATTTTTTTTTTTAGAAGCATGTATAATGTCTCAGAAAAGATTTGAGGTTCTTTGTAGTTCAAATAATCAAAAGATGATAGAATGATTGTTTCTATTATAGAGGGATATTTTTTTTGTGATTCTAAAATTAAATTTGTTATGAAATGATAATAAATTTCGAATATTTGGAAATTATTTAAATTATAATTTTTTATCAAAAAATTTTCAGTTACTAGTTCAGTATTTTACATATTGTCACAGCAGTCTGTGTATAACAATGATTCGATAAATTGAATGAAAATTTCAATGCTTCATATAAAAAAAACGATGGTGATGTCGTTTGAAAGCTTCAATGCATTTTTTTCTGAAAAAAGGATTTCCTATTCATTCGACGATACACGATTTTTTTGTACGGTCCAAATAATTTTCGCTACACTACTAGCTGAAAGTCGAAGCGATGCGCTTTTTTAAATTTTCAATTATGTAACGGCAGCGAGTAATGGTTTTCTCTTTGTATCCTGTACATTAGGTACAAGGACCTTTTAATTTGCTAAAAGCTTAAAAATACATTTTAAAATATTTCACCTTATTAACTCAAATTAAAACACACTAAACCTAATCAAATGAGTATTACACCCAATTAGTTACCCAATTAGTTTACTAAATCAGATCCATATATCCTAATCGTTCTACTTGATAATTTTCTGTACCTATCCTTACATTGTGGGAATAATCCTCGTGAAGACAAATGTCGTTGATTTGTAACTCGACATCTTTTCTTTATCTGGTTTATACTAAAGAAAACGATCTCCCTATATAGGAAAATACAAATTCTGATCAAACTACCTTACGGAAAGTGATCATTCATTCAACCCTCAGTTTACACAGTTCGCATCTCAGAACGAAAATTTTTATGATTCATGTTGAAATATATATATATTTTAATGCCGTTTTGACAATTACATAAAAAAAATCATGAATTATTTAGAAATCATGAACAATACAAATCCAAATTGAAAAAGTAAATTAATATTAGTGAAATTTGTTTTATAATATTTAGAAAATATAATAGTTTGAATTCATGTTTTTCTTTGACAACATCATAAAAAATCATTTTTTATCATATTACCTAGTTTCGATTTACACAATTCCCAACCTGCAGAACCTATCGATCGCGTTGACCAAAAAACTACTGTAATTCGCAAAAAAACGACACTATTTCCATTTTCGATTCGAATGCAAAGTATGCGTAAATCGAAAATACGTAAAATATGTATGTAATCTTTAACACACTACTCGCCCTTTCAGCGCCCGCTTTCCAACCTACAATCCCATCCACGGACCGATTTAGTCCTCCGCCCGCCACCCACACCCACCCCCTCGCCCCGGTTACGCTTTATTCGCATTCGGGCAGATTTGTTCCGCCGAGACCACTTTGTCGCATTTACATACGTATTTGTCTCCCGTGCACGTGAAAGATGTGCGCTTTTGCGCACGCATCGAGGGCCAGGAACGACGCAAGCTCGAAAATTTTTCAGATCGTGTGCTTTGTGTGTGTGTAAAGGAGGAGCTTTTAAGCGCGAAGCAACGTGTCCGGGTGGAGGTTCGCCGAAATGTTGACGGGGTGTTGAATTTTAATGTGACATTATGTTTTTGTTGCCGAATCGAGTTAAAAAAATGTTGAGGGTGTCAGTTTTCATGATGAAACGTTGGAATTAATTTCGCGAATCTGATCGTATCTCGGCTGGAATTAAAGACGAATTTTGAAATATTAGCTTGTTTGCTCTTTTTGAAGATTTTCGAATTGGATTTTATCCGGAGAGGTTTTTGAAAAATTTCGTTCTGAGTAAATAATCAATTTTTTTATATATATTCTTTATAGAAAATGTGATGTGTAGTAACGTGGAATTAACTTTGACATAATACTTATCGATCGTCAAAGTTATCGCAATTTTTCAAATATAATAAAGATATTGAGATTTATGACAAAGTTAAATTCATATAATTTCTCAGAAATATGGATATTGAATGGCTATAAACTATGATTGGTAATATAAACTTGATTATAGTAAGGAGAATCTCGAATCCCTACATTAATCGAAATATAGATAAACTTTCAGAAATTCATATCCGATTAACTGAAAAAACCCTCCAAAATTTCATACAATTTTAGATTTTTACGAGATGAAATCTCCGTCGAAAAATTGATATTATTTTATTGTGCTTTCGACATCACAACAATCTACGACCGTCTTAAAAGCTCAAAGTTCGAACATAAACGAACTTTATGTCGAAACGGCAACATTACCAATATCTGAAACGCATCTCGAACGTTATGAAATTCCCAGCAATTTGCAACAACCTCTTACACTGACCTACATCACTCCCTATTATCGGATCCACATCGCCGAACGCAATGCCGCAAATACGAACTCGCATAGATCTCTTCGAGCAATAAACTCGCACCTAACGCATAACGAATGTCCTCGACATATATTACAATGAGATGTTTGAATATACGCATCGATAAACACGCATTTTCGCCGGTCGATAAATTATTTGCGAGCCCTGTCCCCGGATCCGGGAAGCCCTAAGGTTTTCGCGAGTCCTTCCCTCCGGGGGTTTTCCGCAATATTTCCCTCGGTCTACATAATTCGCACGAAGAAAAAAGTATGAAATGTCGCATAATTCGAGCGTATAAATTGACCCCGTTGATGTCCAGTCATAGGCCCGGTGCTGAAAAATTTTCGGTTTTCTGACCCGCACTGGTTTCCGCTCGGTCGCTAGTTCTACGACGGAAACTTTTAATTGTTTTCGCTAGTGGGGTGTTTGTTTGTCTTTTTGTAGTTGCGTGAATGTGTTTCGCAATTTCGGCGAGGTTTGTATAAAATATTGTTGAAATAAGGGCTGCTTGAAAGCATTTCTGGATATTTAATCGACGGTAAGTCTCTCGGGATATCTAAAAATATTTTTCATGTTTAAGAAGCGAGATTTTCGTTAAGAAATAAAAAGGTTTCGAGTTCCATAATTTTCACTCACTTTTTATTAAAAAATTTCAAATCGTGCTTTTTTCTGTAAATGAATATACATTTTTTTTAATTCATTAGAATCGTTCTGAAACTATTCTGTTTTTAATTAAATCTAAAATAACTCGTATTTTTTCCAGCGATGAAAAAAAATCGCTTCAAGAAAACTTCAATAATTTATATGTAAAAGATTAAGCATTACAACGTTCGTTCAGATATGACTTTCATGCTGCACACATGTGTACGCTTAATCTCTTATAAACGACATCCTGCGTTGTGATATATTACCGACCGATGGAACGGGGTAACGTCCTATTTTTTCCATTCTTTTATATTAAAAAAATACATCGAAAATAGGAAAACTTTCCTCCACATTCGGCGGCATTTGTGCTTTGGCGGACGTGCTACAGCCTCCAGCGGGCCCCACTAACATACAAGCCATTCTTTCAACACATCACCAGTCCTGAAATAATGAAGCTGAAAGGGTCTCAGCTTGGTTTACAATGAGAAAATTCTAAATAGAACAGTTTTTTACTTATTTTTTCAACCTTTAGAAGATGGAAATTCACGCCGTCGCTCACATCCCGCTAATGCTACAGATACGCTTTTAAAAACGGTAGCTCGTTTTTAGAATCATTTATATGTGTGTTAAATACGCATTGTTTTATTATCTCTTGATAACAATGAAAATTTCATTAATTCAATTTTCGCAATTAATTGCGATGTATTTTAAGATGATAATTATTTTTTATGAATCGTTTAAAGAAAAATTTTGTTTGGTTTTGGTAATTGAATGAAAATATTGACTCGCAAAAGTGCTAAATATTTACGATATCTTCAAAATTAATGATCTTCAAAATAATTATATTTTAATTAATAAAATATTCCAAACAATGTTTAATTAATATGCTATACAAAACTCAAAGAGCTGCTGCCCTCGCTTTTTTTCATCATAACAAATTTTTATAACGAACTTAAATTTTTTACAACAATATAACTTTTATCTGAGAGTATCAGCGTATATAATTATTACAAACAAACAGTAGTTAAGTGTTGCCGCATTAGTACATGTCGTGTCAGTGGAGCTTTCTATGTTTGTAGATAAATAAATATTCACTCTTACGATTTTCGAAATAGGCTTCCTTAGACTCGAATGTATTCAAGCAACCGTCTATCTGTTGTGGCAATTCACTAAATCAATCGCGATCAATCTCTCGTGCCAGAAAAGCCGACTAGCAACCACTGGAATTAAATTAACTATTAGTTTACCCGAGTCAATCGAACAACATTTGTATACTAGGTTGAATATAATATTTACGCTCTGCATTGTTTGCTCCAGAGTAATACTTTATCAACATTTATAAGAAAAAATAATAAAAGATTGAAGTGAATTCAGAAAATAAATATTTGATTCTATTTAAGTTCGCGAATTTCTGGAATTCCATCCAAAGATCAAAGCACAAAAGTATCGATTACACCCCGTGTTTCGGGACGAATTTTCACGGCACTGTGCGTTAATGAGCTTTTGTTTATTTAAAAAAAATATATATATATCGATATCAACTTACATCTAATCCGAATAATTCTTACGCAAGAATGTAACACGTATATTTTTGAATATTATAAATATGAATGAGCGATAATTTAAATTTGACTCGAACGAGGATTCGAGCCGGAGCGGCCTGCGTCTGACAGCAAAAGGTCTCCCTTTTTTTAACAGTTACAATTCTACGTAGAAATTGATTTTATTTACATGACTACGTATACGTCGCCTTTTAATATTCCCACAGAGATTGCGGTAGACGTCAAGCCGCAAGAAAACCGAAAAGCATTCCTCGACGTGCCGTAAAAGCGAGTAATGAACGCGGCTTAATTCAACACGGGTGTATTAACAAAATCCGATGTGTCAGACGCATCAGGCCTTCGCAAACATATTAATTTTGTCGCTTTTCCGACATTTCAACGGTTACATATCCGAGTTCGTTTGTCATCTTTGCTCGAATAATTTGATAAGTGAAACGAGATAGACGACAACCAAGGAAAACTGTGACGCTCTCCAGCTTATGGCTCCGTCTTGAAGGCGTGTTAATTTTCGCAATTTTTTATGTGTTTTGTCAATGGTACCGTGCTAGGGAAAAATATGAGTGTTTATTTTGAGTTATGTATTCGTCTTATGTATAGTATATTTTTTTCGGCGGAAATATATCATGTGTGAATGGGACGAAGGGGCAAACAATGTAATCCTAGTTGTTTTTCACAGAAATCAATGATTTATATTTGCGATGAGTCGGATTTATTAATTCATAAATATTCATTCGAGTTGATGTCGTAAAAATATAAAAATTGATTTGTATTTTTATCGCAGTTGAAAGTTTGCTCATGTGTGCCGATATAGACACATTTCATTTTATTTTATTTGAAGCGTTCATCAGTCAAAATAAAATATTCATACCAGTCACAATAAAAATCAAATCTGAAAATTTCTGAATATTTTCATTCGAAAAATAACATATTGAATGATCATTATTTTTTATATCACCTAAATTTTGTGCTTCATTATCTACTTTTCTTTTATGCTTCTTCCAATTGTTATTCAAATAAAAATTTCAGGACGAAAAGAATCAAATACTGACAACGAACTGTTGGATAACGCAAACATGGACAGACCATCACCTTCAATGGAACAAATCGGAATTCGCCGGAATTTCCGTAATAAGAATGCCATATCAGAGAGTATGGAGGCCGGACATAATACTTTATAACAAGTGAGTATAGCATAAACTGAAATGTCCCTTAGAGGGCTGCAAAATTATCAGCTCGAAAGGCGGGCTACATTTCTATTTTGTTAATATAATAAGGGCTTGGACAAAGCTTGACTATAAAAATGCAAATAAGCACCGCCGCCGTTGGTACGTTTCGCTAAGCATAAATTGCCCGATTATATTGTATATCTCGGTCCAAAAATTATCTCTTCGCCACGGTTCTTAGTTATTTATTACGATGGTTATTAATAAATCAGCTAGTGTGTATTTTTGTGAAGTACACAACTAAAACAAAGGGGATTAAGATGATTTATAAAATTTGTAATCGTTCTCGTTTAAGAGTACTAAATGGCGAAAGTTTGTATAATACGGTACATTTTTTCATTTTTATATTCTTTTCAACAGCTTTTTCATATATTTTAAATTAACAAAGAATTATGGGAAACTGTTTCTGAACATTTATGTAGAAAAAAATAATGAACGCAAATGACGCGGAACGAAGCCGAGATATAGGTTTCAATATAATGCCTCTTTGTGTGTAAATCCGTTTGATATTGAAAAATTTTCTAAAACGTCAAAATCATAAAAATTTACGACATTTAAATCTTATAAAATATTATACATAAACGCGCCCAAAAGTGCTTAACGAAATCTTCGATTTCTTAGAATAAAGTCATAAATCTTTTTCCGTCCATTTTATATCACAGTTAATATTCGATATGAAATTTAGTAACTATTCTACCATAAAATTAATGTATATATATATAAAATAATTTAATATATACACTATAATGTAACTGTCGTTCTTTATTAGGGATACCTATAACAAATTATCGGCATTACATTAAAGACGATCAACAAATTTGGCAAATTGTGTATCGCTTACATGTCAAAGAAGTTATATTATTATAACTTTTGTAATGCGCACATTTGATAAGCACTCGCAATTATTTTCCAGAAAATTTATATTATTGGTAGACCTTTCGAATATCGACTATCCGATTGACGGTTATAATGAACAAGTAATGAAACTTTTCCGAAAGTTCCAAGCTGCAATCGGTTCCATTATCCGAAAGCTTTCAATTAACACGACCTCATGAATAATGTATTCGACGAGTCTAGTTTAATCGCAGGATCCAAACATTCAACAATCGAAAAACCATCAGTAGCACAGTATTACAAACTCATTTGCAGGGGGAAAAAATGTGTAAAGCCTTATTTTCGCACGAGCGATTTGATTTGAATCGAAAATAATTCCTTTCGAATACAGAACAAATACAAACGACCGTTTTTCAATTAAAAAATAATGATTTCAAACAGTTTCGAATAAATTGAATTTTTTGCGACTTTGATGAAATATTTATACTTTTTTAGCGCTGATCCACAATATCCATCATCTGTTATCAACACGAATGTTATAATATCACACACAGGCGACGTGGTTTGGTTGAGCCACGGGATTTTCCGTTCTTCATGCGACATCAACGTAGAATTTTTTCCTTTTGACATACAAATGTGCACTCTCAAATGGGCGTCGTGGACCTACGACGGATATCAGGTACGCAAATCGAGCTGCATAAACATATATTTTTTTGGTATAGCTTTCCAAGCGACATGAATTAAACATGGACATTATCTGTTTTTTTTTTCGAACTACTATCATCCATTTGATAGCTGGAGCTGATCCAGCAGTCGGACCAAGGCGACATGAGCAATTATCAGGCGAACGGAGAATTTGATTTGGTTAGCTTCGACGCCAAAAAGCACGTAGTTTATTATTCGTGTTGCCCGGAGCCGTACCCTGACATAACGTACGTGATCAAATTGCGAAGGAGACCAATGTTTTACGTTTTCAATCTCATCTTGCCCTGCATCCTCATCAACGGAATAGGTGAGAAACATAAACACATATCACACACCTGAGTATCGATCTATTTTGAATTTGACGAACGATTAGTTTACAGAAGGTTATTAATTATCGTCATATCATATTTCGTTACGAAAATTTGCATTTTGATTAAAGCAAATAAAGAACGTGACTTTGTACTAAGCACGACCTAGATCATATCCTGTGTAATAAATTTTATATATATTGCTTATATATAATTTTTTTATTAAATCTATTTTCGGTTTATAATATTTGAAACGTCTCTAAGGGCCGTAAATTTAATCAATCTATTTTCGAGTATCTCGTTTATATTTTCAGCTCTTTTAGTATTTTATGTGCCGTCGGAATCTGGGGAAAAAGTTACGCTCGGAATCAGTGCGCTGTTGTCGATGACTGTGTTTTTGATGACCATCAGAGAAACATTGCCGCCGACCGAAAAGACACCTTTAATCAGTACTCGACGATAAATTACTTAATGGCATTGTTAAGTGTGAAATATGTCGTGAATAATGGCTTTGTTGCAGGTTTGTACTACGGTGTGAGTATATGCTTAGTGTCGTTTGCGTCTGCACTTTCCGTAGTGACGCTCAACGTGTATCACAGGTAAAACAATTTGCAATATTATTGAATAAAGTGTGCTTACCTAAATCAAATAAAACGTAGCGTTTTCCACTCTGCGATACATTATATGGTTTTTGTTATTTCTTTAACCTTTCAGTCTGCTACGGTTTTATTTCAAAGAAAACTGGGATAGTTTTTTGTTGAAGCTTTCGAGTTTTCGACAACGAAAGCTCCACTTTCGTAGAAAAATATTCCCACACTAAAAACGTTAAGGTTTACTTTATGTACAAGAAATAATAATCGATGTTTTCTCTTTAAAGAAATTTGCAAATAGTTCTATTTTTCACTCAATAAAAATACCTCATAAATATTATATGATATTTCAATAATAATTCTTTTCATACGCCTCAAACTACAAACACATTTGATTCAAATAATCCATATAAAACAAATATTAACAATCAACCGAAATAAACATTTCCTTTCATCACCCACACACAATCCTCGAATCCCGACTCCGGCCGAATTAATTTCCTTAAACAACGAATAAGAAAAAATACCCATTCTTGACAAAAAAAAAAAACGAGTAATTACAAAAAAGTGTGATTGATCGACAGGGGAGTGGGTGGCTCAGCAGTTCCGGCCACCGTCCGAAACCTCGTCCTGCGCAAGTTGGCCAAACTAATGTTCATCAGCTTCGAGCACGCGCCCTCGGACAAGAACAAAACTCAGGTATATCGTCAAATCGAGCCTGCGACCTTTCAGTGACACTTCATTAAACTTCCGACGGGAAGGACCTCCCCCTGTCCTTTTCCACCCTTCCGAACTGATCGATATGTGTGTACTTCAGGCTGGGTCGCGTTTTTACGAAAACCGAGTGTCTAGGTGTTGGAATACTTTTCGACGTTGATGTCTAGATTTTGGGTCGTTTGTGCGTGGTGGTTGTCGAATTGGAATAATGTGTTATGATTTTTTAATTTAAATTGTTTGTTTTTTTAAATAGGTTAGTTGATTTTGCTTAAAGTTTTAGGGCTTTGTAAATATTTTATACGTTTTTGTAATACCTACTGCAATAAACGGTATTTAAAAATTTTGTCGAGTATGTTTTTTTGTCGTGTGTGTTCAAAGGAAAGTATTATATTATATCATGTATAATTGCTATTAAAAAAAAAACAATTCTCGACAAAAAGCGCCGCGTCTTTTGCCATTTATCTTAACTAGTGAAAACTAATGTGTTTTATAATGTTAGTTTAACTCATATGTGTTAATATATTATACTTATAATTAATAATTTAAAATATGTTTTGTGCAAACATTTTTCTTAAGTAAAATTTACATGTATACACTAGTAATATTATTATTGACATACATAAGTTCATTCCTTTGAAATAATAAATAATTTAGATAAACTTTTTATGTTGGAAGTTTCTTTGAAAAAGTGATTTATTTTTCATTTATTCCATCAATTTTCAACGACAAACTTTATCTCAACACTGTTTGGCGTCTAGTAAAGTTTCAATATATTTGAATGGCATAAGCAAAAAAAAACTTCTGTGTTCTGTAAAGATTTTAATACAATTTTATTCAATTATATAATACACGAATATTTTATGATATCATGAATAGTTGTTGATTTTTTTATCTGTAATTTTTTTACAGTTATTTTATACGTTTTATTTAATTTAAGGTCAACCCTCATACAGGCAGCAGATTGGAAAGTGATGGAGTTAGGATAGATTTAGATGAAAATGGGCCAAACAATACATCTCCAAAATTTTTCCTCAGAAGAAATTCAACTGACAACGACGATAGTCGTAAGAAAGACTTCTAATAGTTATATACTTGGAAAAATTCAATAATAACATTTGTAAATAAATATAAGGTGAATATCAATATTTCAGAATGTGTCTATGCTGAACGTTGTGGATTGAAACGTTTAACAGCAGCTGTAGAAAGAGATGAGAAGAGAAGAATGAGAAATGAAAAGCGTGAAAGAGCTGCTTTAGAATGGAGACAAGTTGCCTTCGTTTTAGATAGAGCTCTTCTTGCTGCTTTTCTGATAGCAACTATTTTTGCTACTGCAGCAATACTTTGTGGGGCACATCCTCCGGAGACTGATCCGACTTAGATTACAGTTATTAGTCAATAGTTGCATATCATTCTATTATAAAATTAGCTCACTCAATGAATGATTAATGTTTCAAATTAAGCTTTGTTAGGATATAATGATGTGAAGGGTTTCGATGTCATGAAATACGAGTCTATTCAATAGTATTTATAATAGTATTAAATTAATGTGTTACTATAAACATAATATATGACTATATTCTGATAAGTTATCTTTAAATTGATAATTTATATGTGTGAAGTTATATTTCTCACAATTTAAATGTTACATTTGAAGGAAATGTGATAAACGATTTGTATATATTCAAATAGTGTAAGATTATCTTAATTGTTTTTATGTATGTTGAAAAAAAAAATTTCTTGGATGCAGTCATGAAATTCAGAAAGCTTACTGCATATTAAGTGACTTAATTTAAAAATTTCAATAAGGATTATTAGTGAAGAATAAGCCATTACCTACTCTGATTAATGGATTTTCATATTAATAAACATAAATAGAAATTTTTTTTTCTTTTTATCAAAAGAATAAATACAAAAAAAAATCTTAATCAATAATACTTTTACCAATATACGATTTGAAATTAAAAAAAACATTCAGCACAATAAACATTGTTCTAGTATACTTGAACACATCAATGCTCGGTTACTTTCTTTATAATGATATTTAAATAAATTCTAATTGAGTTTACTCAAAAAATAAGAAATGATTATAATAGTTGATCCGAGCTTTACTATTCGAATTTGAAATTAAGTATTTACTAATCTTGTTTATTTATATAAAAGAAAGTTAATACACTCATATTTTCCAAATGTTTCGTTAAAATTATAAACACTGTGTACATAAATGTGCTTGCGTGAGACTGAAATAACACATTGAATAGTGTGAAGTATTAAATTTTTAAAAATAAATAGATACAAGGTTAAATTGAAACTAATAAAAATATTCAACATACCACATTTTTCTGACATTTACCATACTCAATGGGGAGACCTTGTCCTGCAGTGGATACACAACGGGTTGACAATGATAATGATGATACAATATTTTAAAAGATGTTTATATATAATAGATTTATAACACCAGTATTAACTTACTGTTAAGTATATTTGAATAGTATGAACAAATCTGTATTTCGGCAATAAAAATAATAATTTTTCATTGCTGAAATATTATTATTGAAAATCTTCATAATAGCATTTTTAATGAAGCAACTAAAATTATATAATATATAAAAATTTTAAAGTGTTTTTTTTTATTACTATTTGTTTTCAAATAGATAATCATATTTTTATCAACACTAAAGAGCTTAAATTTTTGTAGACTTTTTATCTTGAAACTTTTAACTACAGTTTTTGTTTTATTTTAGTTTGATATTCAGTTTCATGAATTTAGGATTAATAACTAAAAAAGTTTTGTATCTTAACTCAAAAATTTATTCGATAAAAAATCCAAGAACAAAATGAATTTTATTTAATCTTAACATAATTATAAGCTAAAAAATTATGTCTCGTGGTTAATCAAAACTCTTTTTTTATACAATAAAATTTATTAAAACATATTCGGATATTTTATCGATTAAGATCATTTTGAATAAAGTATTTTTTTTTTTAAATATAACTTGTATTTGCTATCTTTAGAACTGAAATATTGTTTTAACAGATCCAAACCCTATCCAGTAAAACGTAAAACTGTGCTTTATTATTATAGAAAATGCAGTTATGATGTGCCAAATTATTATTTTTTTTGACTAACTGTTTAGTATGTTATATAAAGAAAAAAATAAAGAATACAGTTAAATTAAAATTATCTCGACGTAAAATTTAACTCTTTTATTCCATTAAACCTGACCTTAAAATCTGAACAAAGTTTCATAACAATTCTGTAAAAATTTGTTTTTTGGAAATAAAAAAAAAATTATTCATGTACCATTACACAAAAAAAAATCAACAGTGCTGCCACTTCAAGAGAAAATAACGAAGAATCACTATCACAAAACTTCGAATCGAATACAAAACAACGAAAAAATATTTTACACTCAAAATCAAACAAACTTTCGTTCAAAAAACCTTCACAAACCGAAAAACCATTTCCCCACACCGAACCGATCATGGCCGCGATGCGTCGTCATAGCAATCGTTCGCGATTGTTGTCAGTTGCGCGGTGACAGCCGTTTAGAACGTATCGCGTGCCGCGCGCCATGACTAAACCCGATTCTATCGCCGGCAACATTTGATGCATCAGTGAAAGAACCCAGACGAAATGGCAGCGGCCACGTCCCCCAGCATGGAGACGCAGATCGACAGTTTCCTGGAGCAGTTCAAACGCAGCGCGTCCAAGGCGATGGAGGAGCGCCCCGAGTGGGCCTCCGCCCCGCCGCCCCCCGAGACGCCGCCCCCCTCGGCCGTGCTCCGCTCGCGCAGCAGCTGCTTCAACCTGGACAACGTTTCTGGTGAGTTTTTCGTCCATTTTTCGCGATTGTGTGTGATAATCGTACGCGAGCTTTGACAGCCGCACCCCTTTACTACCCCTTTCTTTTTTATGGCGTTTCTGCGAAAGTGGACGCAATTTGTTAAATGGGATCGAATTTTATGATGGAAATCGTGCTGTTTGTGTGTCGACGTTAAGGGTGTAGGTTTTGGAAATTCGTTCGATTTTCATGTATGAAAATTTCGATGTTGTTGCCGGTTGTCTTTATATTTGTGTTTTGTGTGTTTTGATAGATGATTTAGATGATGGTTTCTTTGAATATTCAGATTTTTAAGATAGAAAAAATATATTATTCGATCCGTTATATTATACTAATGAAAATTGTACGTTTATATTCTGTATTTAATTTTTATTTTATTTCATGTATAAAAAACGACGCTTATAACATATACATTACATAATTCATGAAAATTTTTATAAGAATTTTGATCATGATAAGGGAACATTAATAATTCAATGGCCATTTAAATTGTACAGTAAACACCACACGTATCCACCGTATACTTTCTAACAAATTACACACATAAATACGGTATCATCCCTTAAACCCTTATACGTATTACGAATGTTTATAAACAGACACACCCACGTAGTACTCTCACCGCACTTACCATAATACGGTACGCTTTAGCGTACTGCGCAAACGGGAATCGAACAGCAAATACGCGTTAATAAAAACACACCAGAGAACCTCAAACTTTTTTCCCGATAGAACCGGTCGCCTTCTTTTTAAAAGCAATTAATATTATATAGTTCAGTCGATTGCGATTTTCGCAGCGTCTCGTATGCGTTCGTTACCGTTGCAACTGTACACTTTTTCGCGATGCACTTTTGTCCCGTCTAGGCTGTTGCGAAAAAAAAGTGCAACTGTTCCCATGGAACTTGTGTTTCTCGATCTTGAGGTCGTATGGGAATCGAACTCGGCTATGTTGGCCGTAGAGTTCGCAATGCACCAGTGGTTAAGATGAATGCGACGATGAAGCTTGCGAAGCTTTTGAACGTGTATTGTTATTTTTTTATGTTGATCAGTTGTGCTATTATCATTTTTATGATCGGGAGTGAAGTTGATGATGAGGGTTTTGTAGATGTTAAAAAAATCAATTAAATTTTCTTATGTTTTGTATTTTTTATGATGTGATGAGAGTTTATCGTTTTATGTAAATTATACAAAGCTTTTTAGCCTTTCAGGTATCATTGGAGGTTTAGATGTTTTTTTCTTTTCAAAACGAGGTTTTATCGTACAGTGAATGTTTTAAGGTAAATAATGAAAGATAGTAATGAGCTAAATGCAAATCTGAAATTGGATGCATAAATCATTTATTGTTGAATTATTTGAGATTCAATATCTAATCATATCCGTTTACTGATCGCGTTATGTGTTAATTAATTTTAGTAGTCGATTAATTCAGTATGGTTTAATTGTTGGTATTGGAAAGTTATGAATTTAAAATTGTCATTGAGTTATTATGTAAAAGTTGAAAGCTTTGAAAACGTTGATCTGATAGTCGGGACGTGTATAAGGGTTGAAATTATGATCAGATCGAACGAAGTGGATTTTGCTGAAAATGTCTCATAATATTTCCCATTAGAATAAATCAATAAAATTTCATATAGAAATTTCGAATTTATTTCTTTCACGCTCAACGAGTTTATTAAATTTTTATTGGATTATCTTCGGTACAATGCGGAACTGATTAACTACGAGTTTATTGTGCAATTATTTTTATGAATATGCATGAGATAGTTTTATATTTTTCATTGAATAATTTCACCATCAATTGAGCTGTACTTTCGGTACATGTCAACTTATTTTCCGAAACATCTGTACATACGTTTCGAGCATGTTCAAAAATAAAATTTATTTATAAAAAACATACAGACGTTTTCGTATCGCAAACGTTTCTGCACTCGTTCTGGAACGCGCGACATTCGATTCTCGATAGATTCCGTTATTTTTGTGTCAAAAATGGAAAACGACCATTCTTTCCACTCAGATCGATCGTTTTCAATCGCACCTATGCATATTGTTGTTTCATTAATTGCGTTTCTATGAGATTTCTCAGAAATACGATCTCGTCCGCTGACTCGTATCGAATTTCTTTCCCAGCCGCATTATGCTTTTTTTGTATATATTTACAATCGGTCCGTTCTTAGTCTTAATTGCTTTAAATTCGATCGTTTTTTCTATCGAAGAATAAACCGTTCGATTATTATCGATAGCGCGTTTGTGTTTACGTACAATCGCTTCGCGCAATTCGTTTTATTTATTTTGAAAATTTCCGTTTTCAAATTATTCTTTTGCCAATTTATAATTCAAACATCGATTCCGCGGAATACACGATTTTTTTTTCACTTATGTATAAACCGCTCACTCTTATTCGAATTTGCAATTAAAAAATATTCGCGCCTCTCTTTTCGTTTCGAGAAATTCAAAAATTCGTTTCAAACAAATCATTATTCAAACATATTCGCCCACCGATTTCTGGAACCATAATATTTGTTGAATTCCATTGTATCCATTCGAATAATATAAAAATAATCTAAATCTTACTGTAAAATATACTTTTTAATTATTGCGAAAAATGTTTAATTACGCTATCTCGTTAGTGAATATGACGCATTGTTTGTTTTTAACAATCAGTGCCGCGTTAGATTCAAAAAGGAATTAATTTTATGGCCACCTCTCGTTACATTTCGTTGCTTGTTTTTCCCGAATTTATCACACCATAGTGCGTAAAAGGTAAACCAATTTTCTGACGGTTTATGGTAATAAGTTCGAAGCACACCACGCACCAAAGAAAAGTAACGAGCGCGTAAAAGAACAATTTTCTGATACCATCTGTAGCCGGTCGCACGAAAGGTTCACGGTCACACGAGGATGCAGCTGACTACTTTGTTCGGAGTGCTACTTTTTTCTCGTGTTTTTATCATTTAGGCGATTTCCATTAATGGTAGAGACGCCGCCCCGAAAGCCTCCGGTGTTCGGGAAGTTGGTTCGTAATCGAAATAGTTTGTTTGCTTGGAATATTACGAGCTTCGTGCCGGACACGTCAAACTGTTTGCTTTTGTTCTGAAACGAAAACAAAGGACAGAGCGTTCCGGACGCGTGTCTTTCCGCTTCGGGAGTTTCATGGTTTCACTCGAAATTGATGGTTATCGCTCTCGTGTGTCATCCTTGCTGTCAGGATGGGTCCATTGACGTGTTCTAAACGGTTTAAGTTTGAATTTGTGCGGGTAAAAGTTGTGTTTTCGCGCGTAAGTGTGTTTATGGCGTGCGCTATTTTGGGATGAACAAGTTTTCGTTGGCTCTTATCTCTGAAAGTTTGTTTATTTTTTTAACGTATGAATATCTTTTATTGTTCGGAATGAATCATAGATGAATATGTATTTTTTGCGCACCTCCTCGTCAATTTTGTATTAGACATTTGAAAAATGCGGAAATTTGTTACAGAACGGTCATTTTGTTAAATTTGTGATGATTCGCAAATCAGTAAACTTTTCACCGAGCGAAAGTTACTTTCGTTCTGCGGCACATGTATCGTTCTCGTTGCATACGTCTGAAAATATTTTAAACGGTTTCGAGAAGTTTACGTAATTTCAGTCTACTATATTATGGGAGTGTTACGATTCGTATATAAACTCCACGAGCGAGTTGTTAAGCTTTAACCTTTGGTAACGTGAAGCCTTTTAAACCAGTGTTACGTTGAAAAATACGATTTCACATGTAAATATAGAACGTTGCGTTTTAATAAGTGTTACATAATGTCGATTCCTATTTTAATCATAAGAAAAATTCAACAAAAGGTATGGAACGACTCATAATATTATATGTTTCGTGTTTTATACGTAACGTATAATAATTATCTTGATACTCACGAAATTACTATTAACAGTAGAGTTGAAACCTCAAAAAAGATAAGGCTTAATTAACTCAGTTTCATTGTTATTTTTTATTGTTTCCATCGAACGATAAATTCGGTTAATCATCGTTTCATTACACGAAAGCTTAATTTATTTTTATATTTACTGACAACTGAGTTGGTTAAATCTGAATAATTTGAACCAATTTTATCCACTTTACCTGAAATCCATTTAGAATTCTTACTTCGCATCAAAATAAAAAAATGATACGAAATATAATAATATTCGAAGCAATTGTGCTACAAATTGTTTTTTACGAAATTAATATATACCATTAAAAGTTTCGAAAATTTATCACCGCCTTCAACATTGGACGATAATAATAAATTTCCATTTTTAATTATACCTTTTTTTTATCTCGGCTTCCCTAAGTGGCCTGTATTGTCTACGTCGAAAGTGAGGGCTTCCGTTTTTCGACGTGCCTTTATCGATCGCCCTTTAGAACTATATGCATTATGTAGGTACGAAGTTTTCGAGGTCCGTAATAAGGGTTGACGCACCCCACGTACGTGTCCCTTTTCACCTCAACACGGAAAAAATGGGAAAATTCTTTCAATTTCCATAGCAAGTTTTTTTCGTTTTGCGTAACCGCGGCTCGGAAAGGCGCATTTATCGCGTTCATAGTTCATTGCACGTAGCCGCCAGAAATGTATTGTTATCCCACGTGGAATAACAATAGGTTCGTGTACCTTTATAACGTGTCTACTTTTTTTTAAATAATGAACTAGTCTACGGTTGAAATAGCTTGATTATGTATTAACGCGTCATCGGTCCGAATCCAGGTTAATGAGTACGATTTTAGTGCTTTATTATAATCATAATTGATTTATTAATTAATATTGTGATATCTGTATGTTCTTTTTCTTTGTGATTCGTTTCTTTTCCGATGCATTTTAACAGTTTATCAATAGCTTGACCCGCATTTAAAAGGTCCACAATTTAGGTCTCGAGAAACGCGTATTCACTTTCTCAAATTAGATTTTTCTTTTGGTATTTTTTGAGTTCAAAAAAAAAGATGTACGACACAGAAATAAAAATTGGTGAAGGAGCCATCGTCTGCCCATTGTGCGTGTGTGCGATGTGAATTTTACATATCATGATATTGTTTTTTTTTTTATTATTATTTTCACTAATTTATATAATGTCTAAATTTGTTTCGGTTTGTTTTATTAAATTTTTCTCATGCAGGTGTTCCTTTGTGTTTTTGCTTCGTCGGCGAAAATACGTCGCTTCAATGGAAGACCTTTTCGGGTCACACATCCAAAACGTAAATTGAATATCGAAGCCAACTAGTCTTTGGAATGTTGTCGCGGGGAAATGTAAGATGTCAACGATTCACTTTTCACGTTTTGCACCTGTCATTTTCGCAATTTTCATAGCCAATGCGACGTGTCGTTTCCCCCTCGAAAAAGTTCGCGATTAAATCGCAACTTTGCGGTCGCGCTCGGCACAATTGCTAGGGGAATAATAAAAACGCGATATGAGAATCGGAATACGTTCATTTTTTTTTTTGGTTTTTTTCTGTGTACCAAGTTTCAAAACCTGCTTTGTTAGCGTATTTGGGTCGGAATGTTCCGGCGAATAATGAAAATATTGGACGTCGCCGGAGAATAATTGAAAGTGTTGGGCAACGCCGACAATCGTGGGAAATGATCGAATTCGCGGATTAATAATTCATATTGATCCGTTCTATTTCTGATGTGTGAGGTTTTGAATTGCAGCTTTGTCGCGTTCTATTATGCTTGTACCTGTTATGCGTCGTATATGAAGCTGAAGAAGAATCTTGTTGAAATTTCGGAAGTCGCATTCGATGTATTGTCGAATGGACGATTTCCGAATTTTCGTGTACAGGTAAGTTTATTTTTGAATTTTTATCGATTTAGAAATTAGACAGATTGTATCGTTCGCTCGATGCCTTGACACCGGTTCGGCATCATTTGCTTTTTTTGAGGTATTTAAATATACGTTTAAATTTGTATTCCATAAAGAATGTACATATTGAAGTGTGATACATATTGCTCGCCATAGTCGCGTTCAAATATGAGCGTTAAATCAAGTTCCATATAGTTTATTTTGGTATTAGTGATATGCGGCCCGAATAGAAATGCTTGCGAAAACTGTTCTCGGTTCGTTCTTAAGGCCAGGCGCGATCCACAATGGAACACACCGCTTTAGGCTGAAGTGCGCCCATATGGTTTATGGGCGCACTACAACCCAAAA
>JAOXNN020000036.1:2663363-2692869 GCA_028571205.2 Hydropsyche betteni | reverse complement strand
AACACAGACATCTGTCATCGGTGATTATATACATGTATAGGGGATTCAAATATTTTTTCCACTGCGTAATAATCAACATATTGCATAAGTCAATAGAGACGCTTTACCAACAAACATGCAGCCAATCGACACTATTTTACAAATTTGAACGAATATATGCCGTATTGCATACACGTTAGGTAGAGACGCTGTTCCCTATTACATAAATCAATAGATATGTATATTCCGTTCACGTTTTCTACAATTTTTCGTTTAATTTCATAAGCATGATATTAGAGACGTTAAATGTATACGCATAAAGGCCATATTAGAATAATTTTCAATAATTTTATAGACACAAAAAAATAATCGTATCGACGCGTCGTTTTAAAGTCGCGAGCGTCATCGAACGACATACGAGCTGTCGAACGAACGAACGAACACACGGACACACACACAAATCCGCTATTATATATAGGGGATGTAATACAAACTTAATTTTTCAGATATCGGAATATTATACAATTATCAAAACCGCAATGATTCGTCCGACTTTCAGCTATCTGCCACGATCGTCGCGCAAGCTTTTTTTCTACTCATCAATCAACCATCATCGGAGATAATCGCCACCGTTGACCATCTCTGGTTTCCGATGGACCATCGGTCACTTTCACAGTTTCGCCTCTCCTCGTTGACCGTTCGCGGTTACGTGCATCGGTCGTTGCGCACGTTCGCCGATACGAATTCGTATTCTCTTGTCGTTTTGCTTTGTGTGCAAATACTTTTGGTCGTTAATATCTTTTTGGACGTGCCTTATCTATAACCATGCTCGTCCAGTTCACCGCCGTCTTCGAATCACTGTGGCGAAACTCTTCGACTTGGACGGTTCTCTGTTAGTAGTTGCGAACTTGCGAATCGACAATGCCGAAGTGCTTCAAGTTTTTCCGCATATGTGCACGGTTCAAACTATTTCGAGGTAAATACATGTTCATATTAAATTTTCCTCATACTATATTTGATTTAAAACTATATCCCAAAACAAGGGATTTAACTAAAAGCTCTTTTACCTTAGGATCTCCCTAAAGAGGTTCTAACATTTTTAATCAATTGTTATAGTTTCTCTATACAAATCCTATAGACACGAAAGTTTAATCATTTTCTGAAAAAAAAAAAGGAATTCGTTTACACAAAAAGTTTTTTTTTCTTTCTAAAATTGCTTATTATTGCTTTGAGTGGGTTTTGAATTCGGCACTATATTTTTATATGTCACAGTTCAAGTGTTCACTTTTGTTTGTTTATATCCATACTAGTTTGGGTATACCCATCAACTTTAGTTTGAGTGTCAACTGTTAAATTTTACTTACATATAATTTAGTCTAAACTAAAAACAGATGTCATAATTATCATGCTTGGGTTAGGTTGGGTTAGCGTTTTAGCTTGAGTTGTGAAAATGTGTCCGAAACAAACTCTCGAAGTTCAAACTGACATGACGGGTAGACCCTACGCGTATTTCTCGATCATTAGTCGACACACCAATTTCCACCTTATTGATATTTAACATAAGAGCGTTATCTGAGTTCAAATAACTCTAATTGTACCACAATAACAATTGGACCAGGTGTATAAACAGACTAGTTTTTTCTTGCACAAACGAAGCAGATACTCAAACTGTAACACATACAAGTAGCAGAGCTTCAAAAGTTTTTGACACCTCGAGTCCCTAACGAAATAAACCCGCCGCCGTAAAATCAAAACCCTCCGCGATTTTAAGGCACACACTTCAATTCACACCTCCATCAACAAGCTTTTAAAACCATAAACCTTTTAAATCATTTTCGACGACCTCGAACTCGGTCCTCGGGCATCTGCAGGAAGGATCTTCAACCGTTCCGAGGTAAAAGCTTTCGGAGTGGATGTTCACCGATCCGAGAGCCTCCTGGATCGTGCTTTTGATCAATTTCTGTACGAGGACGGGTTGAAAGCCCTCGTAATTGCTCGTCCAGACGTGTCCCTTTTGTCTCACCCGCCGAACAAATCCTAATTGAGCCCGACAGGCCGCAATAACGAAAGGCGAAACTTTTATTTTGTAATAGATGGTTTTACAACTTGCTCATCCGGCCGATATGGTCGGTAAAAGCGGAGACGTATAATTGGGGTTTGCGCAATGCTTCTTTTTAATTTGTAGTGCTGCCAAATTGGTCGCTTAATATTCTACGCGTGTAATTCAATTGTGACATCGTCGATTCATATTGAACTGCGACGAACTTTCGTGTTTATAAAATTTCATATGGAAGCATCGCATTGTTGAAGAATGATTGATTGTTCTTTTTTAAACCGTATTTATAGCGATGAAATTTGAAATGATACTTACTTTGATGAAATATAACTTTTTTAACTGAAAACAGTCACGAAATATAGTGAATTTTGGTAATTTGGAGAGTATTGTTTGTTGTAAAAAGATAATGCTGCTCCGAATGCGGTCTTCCATGTCGTGTTGATCCGTTAATTTAATTCGGTCGCTGAAAAATCGACTTAATTAAAATGCGTTTGTTTAGAATTGGACTGAACGCCTACTGAATTTAGATAGTTAATCTTGTTGACATTTTAATCGCATTTATATCATTGTTTTGATATAACGTTAACTGTCTACGTGAATAAATTTTCTTTTTCAGCACGTACACGAAGTTTCGCGCACGTTAATCGTGTTTATCAAATATTTTGCAATGATTTCATCGATTGATGGAATTTCATAATTTTTTTTATTACGTATTATTAAATCAACAAGCATTTTCTTGTATTTGAATATGATTACACTCTTTTTTTTAACCTTTCGATATTACAAAAATCCGAAGCATACAATTTTTTTTATCATTTCGATTATTGAATAATTTAACATACTTTCATCGCTACTTACATTGATTTCCCTTTACGTTAATCAAAAACGTATTATCGCAACCAATTTTTCAAGAATACAACTCGAATTTTTCACTCGCTCCAAAGCGGCAGAGCAACTCGGCCCCTGAAAGACCGGCTTTTGGCAAACTCATAAAAAGTAGAACTTCCAGATATTCCCCAACATGCGTCACATATCTCGTTACATACAATTCCGTGAACGTACCTGGAATAATACCGAGGATAGATAAGGAATTCGCGAGTCCCGCCACGTTCGGCGATATCAATATTGATTTTGGGCACCATAACGCGATTTATTCCGTGGAAAATCGTTTGGTTCACCTGTGTGTTGATAAAAAGCACTTCGGTGCTCTGTTTCATTGTGTCAGTTAGATGATGTAACGCTTTGGTGGTTGACCGTTCGCGGTTTTCACCTTGACGTTAACCAGTCGTGTACAAGTGCAGTCATTATTTGTCAATTTACTAAAAGATGGTCATGATTTTCGTTTTGATCGGTTTGTTAACTCGGTGAGTTTCTTTTATTGTTTTGTTTCGTTAATGCAATTGCCCTTTTGATGAGTTGTTCATATTTTTTTTTTGTATCGATAGTTATTTTTTTGATAGAAACACGTAGTAATTTAGATTAATGATAATAAAATATACATTTTCACTCATTCCTCGAGTGGAATTATTGATCTCTTATCGTGTATTTAATTTTATCATGTTTCGCAATTTTCATTTGTGACTAAGCGGTTCGGTTTGTAATTATTATTGATAAAGTTCAGTAATGTTTTCGTTATCAATAAGTATGAATTTTAAGGTGGGTCATTGTCGTTTGAGGGTCGCTGTTTGTAAAATTTAATTAGATCCTGGATGAAAATGAGGATGCAAAATGATGTTAGTGACACTCTTTGTTTTGATGAATGTTTTCCCGGTTGCAATCATGTCACTATGTTTGAACAGCCCTTCAATTGCTCAATATCGAATTCTTCAAAACAACTTGCATTTTCTCGATTCGTTTTTTTTTTATATTTAGAAATAGACGAGACGCTTTTTCATAGACAGCTATAAAAGCAAACGAGGAATCGTTCAACATTTGTAAGATTTTTGACTATTTTTAAATCGAGTTGTATGCAACTATGTATTTTCTACGAAACTCTTAACTCAATCGTGTTTCTTCCATAAATCATCGTATTTCTCAATATTTTCATATCTTATCGTCCATGAATTATATGAATCAACATATATTTGTCATTAAAATATTTTCCTCGATTTTTGATAAAAATTACTCCAATTAAAAAAAAACCAACCAATCCAAACATCATTGGGCGATTACACATTCGTTTTAAATACACAAACATCATACACACAAGCATTTTCATGAATATCGCATTCGCATACAGCTGCGGTTGTTAGAAGAATTTTATCATAAAAAAATAATCGTTAGATTAGGCGAATATGGGGGTCAACGAGACCGGCTATATAACAAGAAGAGTTCTTTTGATTTAACCTCTTTGCGTGTGCCATTATCCTCGATAGAGCGAGAATCGATCGTTATTATGCCTTAGTAGTGTTTTCACGATACAAAATAATATAAAGTTGTGAAAATAATGCGCCTCTGCGTCTTCATTGAACCGCAACTCAATCTCGTTCTGGCTCAACTTGCAGTGTCTGTCACGCGTTCGAACAGTTCGGTCGTGCGCGGCGATAAATATTGAAATTTTTTGAATTAAAACATTCTAAATTTACTGATATAATTATCGGGGATTGTAATTCGATAGTGTGTCGATTGTAAAGTGCGGCCGTTTCGTCGGTTCACGTGATAGTTTCACGCATGTGTTGGAAATACGTATGAAGTGTTTCGCCAAACCTGATTTCGGTAAACTTTTTGTTTATTCAATGTTTAATGTATTTTATAACAATTTTTTTCGATTAAGCGTGTGAATCGTTCGATGTGAACAAATACTTTTACTTTGGAACAAATAAATATAACAAAACTATCGGATGAAGTCGTTCGAAGAGCGTGAGAAACTTCCGATGATCACTCGTTAACGTATGCACATATTTTCATCGACGTTATGTAAAAACGAAATATTTTAGTTTCGAATGGAGAAAAATGCACGCGAAAATTTTCTCAGGGAACGCACGAATTTCATCCGCATATTTGAAAATCTTATTATATGAATATTTTCACGTCTCGGCATTTTTTCCATGCGAAGGCGAGCACAGAAAATGCGGCATTTCGTATGACAAACACAGACTTTGCAAATAATATAGAGACGAGCGCATCTAACACTGTGGCCGTAATGTAGTGTTGCGCAATTTTTTTCAGGCACACTTTTTTCAGACACACTTTCTTGGTTTCTTTTCGTGTTGGCGCCAACTGGACTGAACTCTCCGCGGGGGATGAGTTCTTTCAGCATCCGCATTGTCGATTTATCCATATTACGTTATGGATTCCGTGTCGTATTTGTACTTTTTTGCTATCGATAGGCGTATGTCTGTTTTACTTGTATAATTTAAAAATAGGTTATAGGAAAATTGTTAGATATTTTATATGGTATTTATCAAAAATGACTCAATCAATGGTAATAATTTATATCGCGAGGAAAATATAATTATCATTTGCATATCCGTTTTTACAATTTTTATTATAGTTTTCATAAAAATATTTTAAATAAAAAAAAAACGATTTAAATAAATTTGTTGTTCTAAAAACTCATCATGCTCGAATATTAAAAATGAACACGAAAAATTCATATTCAAATAAAAAAAAAAAAACAAATAAATCCGTTATGGAAAAATGGTAATTTGCTGAAAACGTAGTCAACGTTTCATACCATTAATTTATACAGCGCCAAAGTTTTACGGAACTCTGAAGACATTATCTCGCACGCGTCGACCTGAAAGCTTTATCGTTCTGAAAAATCGATTTGCTATTATTTTTTGTTGGTATTTTTTGATTCGCTCCAATTTCTGCCTAAAAGACCGAGTGAACGTCAACGTATGGCATTGCGATGCTCCACTTTGTTCGACGAATAATTGATTTTGTTAAATGGAAAATGCGCATAGTTATGCAAACTTCGATCGGTGACTTTTTATTGATGTCTGTTATCACACATTTGTTATTTAAACTAACACAAATAAAACCAGGATATGATGTCAGGGTATTTTTCAAACATTCCAAGGATTTTAGCTAAATAAGTCAATTTTTTTTTTACTTGAAATAAAAATTACATCACAACGATTAATATCCTTGTTTCCTAACGCTAATTTATACTGAAAAACGACCACGTAATCTGTACTTTGATTATTGAGCTAGTGCTTTTATTCAGTTGAACTTCTAATCCCTTGGCACTCGAGGGAAAGTAGTGATAAATGAAATCCGTTCGTATAACAAAGATTCATCGTTTATTACGTCGGAGGAAAAAAAACTTTGTTCTTTGTGATTGATTACTTTAGTTCGAGCCGCATACGAGTAGTTTTTGCAAAGTGTGCGTTATGTTCATTGTGCGATTGCAAAAACCCTTCCGAATATTGTGTATCAATTGTTTGCCGATCAATATTAAACAGTCATTGTATTTCGTTTTGTGACGTTTGCAATATCACGGTCATCGCTGAAAACATGTATTGTACACACAATGTCAGATTTTTTCCATGGTAATCATCAAATTAGTTTACGTAATGCCAAGGTTAGTTTCGTACTACTTCTCGTTGTGCTAATCTCGTTATTCTATGAAAATAATATTTTTCTGTTCGATGCTGCAAAATTCGCATTTCTGTTCCGCGAATCTCGCATACTTTCTCCGATGAATTGCCGATGGGAATCGTTGAAATTTTTTAATTTTTTCTGATCTCATTTTTTTGAAAAACCGACGCGCGCGCTCATCTCGTTAAACCAGTTCGATTGTTTGCCATCAACATCATTATTAAAATTGATACATCACTTTCTATATTCGAATATGTCGTTTCGTTCCATTACCAAGTCGACAATAAAACCTTTTGTACACGAATCGATTTACATATGTCGATGCCTATTCGCACAATGGCGCGAAATCACAATGGTCACAACAGCGCTTTTTGTGACCACCGTGCAACCGAGGTAATTAAGCATAACTTCGCACTTTTGTTGATATGATTCATAAAGAAACTTTTTATATAATACTGTCACGGAAAATCCATAAAAATTGACAGCGCGCGGTCGAATTTTAATGTGGAAGATCACGTGCGGCTTTTTCCCTTTTCCGTGTGTGAACGCGTCCGGTTATGCGTGGTAATTGTATTGTTTCGGTCCTGAAATTTCGTGCGGATTGCGCTGACGCGCGTGATTCGATTTCTGAATTTTCCGTAATGCGTCGCCCGAACAACACATATCATAATAACTTCATATTGTTAGAATACATTGATTCATTGTAGAAGTAAAATTTCCTGATTCATATCTTACAATAATATAGAACCTATTTCAATTTATTTCTTGTTTATTTTTTTAATTTCTTTTGAGATTATCATCATATACTGTTTAAATAACTAAATAATTCCTATGTAAAGAAAATGTCTGAAGAAGCTGAATTATGAAATCTTTCCTTATCAGTGTATTAATAGTCAAACAATAAAATTAATGATCAGATTACTTTCTCAATCTTCTAATCATATCATACATTTTTTTAAATCTGAATATGAATTTCAAATTAAGCTATTTTATATGGCTAGAAATTTAAATAATCAAATATTACAATAATAAATGAATTATCAATATTATATGGTAAATGAAATATTATTTACATATAAATGAGTTCATTTATAATATGTAAAAAACAAATTATACTACATACTACCAACTAAATTTCTCTTAGAATTAAATCATTTTCATTATTTCAATGATAGATTACTCATGTTTCATTATTGAATTTCAGATACTGACGGAGACGCTTCGAGTGTGGAGGGTGGAATAAGTAATTCTGGGTGTGGGGGAACCTCCGGTGAAGGCAGAGCTGTGGCTGAACTCTTACTACCACAGTATGCTCTGCTCACCGGTGGTCGTTCCCGAGATGGATGCCCCCTCATCACCTTCCCTGATCATGCCAATTTTCACTCGTTGGCGCCTCAAGAATACCAAAGATTATTATTATATCTCACTTCAGTTCCATCGTTAGTTATATTTTTTCACTTTTTTCATATCACAATGATGTATGCAATTTTTTTATTAACTCACATTAATTAGAATTTTAATTCATTTAATTTTTATATTTATCGCATAGAAAGATTTATTGTTTTTTTTTATTTAGATTCTAAATCTGATTTAATTTATTTTAGGTTACAAGAAGCTGATCTGGGCTTTCATTTAATCATAGACAGAAGAAAAGATCGTTGGAATTCTGTGAAAACAGTTCTTATGAGAATTTCTGTAAGTTATATTTCAAATGTATAAAATGTTTTACTAGATAACCAAAAACTATTGTCATTTTATTTACTTTTTTTCAGGAATATTTCCCTGGAATAATTCATGCTGTATATGTTTTAAGACCAGCCAGTTTCTTTCATAAAGCACTATCTGAAGTCAGTAGTAAACTATTTAAAGAAGAGTTCAAATTCAAAGTTATAGTATGTTCCACAGTCGATGAATTGAATGAGTATATTGATCAATCACAATTAACTGCTGATTTGGGCGGAGAGTTACCATATTCACATCCAGAATGGATTCAGCAGAGAATCGTTAGTAAAGCTTTAATTCTTTTAATATTTTTTTCCAACATTTTTGAATTTTTTTTCCATCAAATATTGAAAAAGCTATTTTTATCAATATATCATATCATACATTTTTCAGATTCTCGTACCCCACATTTCCAACTCTTGCAAACCCATAAATAAAATTGAAGATACTGTATTTGTTACCCATATTTCCAATTCCTGCAAATCCATCGAAAAAATTGAGGATATTGAACCTGAAACCATTATTTCACAAGAATCTGATTCATTGATCCCTTCCCCATCTGTCAATGAAATCTTACCACCTAGATCATCCATTTATTTTAATTACCCACCCGTAGACGAAATTCCACCCCCTAGACTTTCTATGAATTTTGGTTTTGATGATGCTTGGAATAAGATTCTTGCAAATTTTGAATAATTATATTATACATATTATTATTCTAATCATTGTTGTACTTTATTGTTATATTCAATTCAATATTTTTAGCATTTGCTTATAAATATAAATATCATTTTTTTATTAAATCAACTATAATAATCAAAATGTATATTGTTTAATCATAGTATTGTATTATATCATATTTTTATTAAATATATTTTCAAAACTTCTAATATTTTACTGAATTTCAACAAATAATTGTTGTTTTTTTTTTGTTTTCGTTTATTATACAAAAACACCAAATCATGTATTGATAATTATATATTTATTTTTTATTCCTTAGGCTCTGGAAAAGTTTTCTGGCTTGATGCGAGAAGTATCTGCACACCTAGATATTTTCATGCGAGATATTGTTGATTGTGATTTGGGAAATGATCCTCAACAAACCCGAGAACTACTTGAATCTCAGGGATCAAAGTTAGTATATATTGGAATTTTAAATACTATATATGTCGATTTGTTTGTTTCCTTAATTTGAATAATTTTCTAGATATGCTTCACTTAAAGAAGAAATATTATCAGCTGCTAATCATGGAGAACAATTGTTAGGTGATATGAAAAAAGATTCTCAACCAGAAAATGCTATTGGCCACATAGCAGCCGTTGAAAGGTTACTATTGCTTTTTTTATGTTTTAAGGTGTATATAATATCGTTTTTAATTATATAATTCTCCTATGATGAAATATATATCCTTGCGCACTGATCACTGAAGAAAATTGCGGAAGTCTACAATCAGCTTGATAGCATTGTAGAATTCTGAGGGAGAACTTAAATTAAATTTCTTTAATTCGAATAATAAATCATCTAATCCAATTTTTATTATTAAAAAGTGTCTGTTGATTACTTATTTTGATTGTTCTGCTTTTTAAAGGTTGCTTGTGCAATTAGAAGAAACTGAAAGACAATTTGATGAATTTTGGCAGAGACATTCTTCAAAACTTAACCATTGGCTGTCTTTTAGAACGTTTTTGTTAGATTTTAAAGAAATGCAAGTAAGATATGCAGTTTTTATTATTTATTTCACTTTATTTGTAAATTTTAATACAATTATTCATTTTCTATCACAATTTATTGAAACCAATTTTTTACTCATATTTTTTTGTTAAATTTAAGTCTATTCTCGATGGACATATGAAAACAGCCTGTGATATGACCGAAGTTGGGGAAACGGCATCTAGAGTTGATGCACTTATAAAAGAAATTAATGCATTTGAAAAAATTTGCCTGTCTGATGTTTCACACGCAGAAGAAATAGTTCAAGCTGGTAAAACATTGAATTTATATTTACTGTTATTGTTTTTATAATACGATTGATTCAAATTGGATAAATTTTTTGATTAGGTGAATATTTAATGTTAAATCCTTTGAGCGCAATAGACAGTATTCAATCTAAATGTGAAGAATTACGTCGAACTATAAAATTATTAGAAGAAAAGATACAAAAAAGGCATTTATTACTTTCAAAGGCTAGAGAGTTAATGGACCGTGTCGACAAGGTAATTTTTTTATTTGAAATAAACAAATATCAAAAAATACTGATAATCTTTATTACTTATAGGCAAATCAATGGTGCGCTGCTGGTGTAGAAATGCTCGCTGTTGGTGTAGCGCCTTCGTCATCCCCAGCAACTGAATTAACTAATCTAGAAAATTTTATTGAGGCCGCTCATCACTTTGGTCTAACAGCTCCGAACGAGTTCAGAGAAGCACTTATGAAATCAGCAACACAAGAAACAAAAGCTCTAGTCACTCAAGTGAGAATATTTTCTTTTTATGTACAACACTTTTTAAGTATTGATTTCCTTTCTAAATACTTAATTGGTGTACCATTTTTAATCAGGTTTTGCAGCGTGTTGATGATGTATGGTTGATGCTTGGTGCCCGACGTCAATCTCTGCAACGAGCGGTTCGACCTCCAAGACCTGTACAACAGGTGAATCCTCAAGCTCCCGCCCTCCCTGTTCAACAAGAAGCTGTTACTAACAATTGTGTTAGGCAAAAGGTAGGATCTAATATTTTTTGTTAGATGATGAACATCATTTCTATGAATCTTCGCTTAGTAAAAAAGTAACAAAAACTTTAGTTATGTAATATTAACAACATCACGTCTATTGTTTAATCCATTGTATTATGTGTATGTCCTTTTCTGCGCATCCATTCATGAGTGGGTCATGTCCCACACGAAAACCTTGAAAAGTTCAATGTCTTTAAAATGCCTAAATATTATTAGTAGGCGATTATGTTTGCATCAAACAATTTTGCAGTATTTTTATAGCATTTTTGTGCAAATTTTTTTCGAAATCGAAAATCCGAACTATGTGTAAATAAATTTGTTTGAAACCTCTCAATTCGAGTGGCCACTATGCTAATTAATGATTCTTGCCTGCGCTTTGTTTTATTTGACCAATGACACAATTCTTGAATCGTTTTCTCCACTTTTTAATTTTCACTTGATATGTCCAAAATGTACTGATTGTTTTAAAAGCATGTTCGAGAAAGTTTTCATTGACCAATTCGTTAAAGAATCTATCGGTTTTCCTTTATTGGAGTTGTGGTTCGTGACTCCGAATAATCATTCTGACCACACTAATCGTTCAGTACAAACAGGGTCATCGTATAATGAATTATGTTTACTTTTTTATTACCTTCAAATTTAGTTCATTGGTTTACCGAAGAAAGTGGTTTATTTCTAAAGCAAAGATTTATTTTCACGTTTTACGTATCAATCACTTTAGTTTATGAATTCGTTAGATTGGATATTCGTAATTATTGTTTCTTGTACGAGAGCTTGCTCTTTTCATTTTTACAATAATGAAAACTAATCATTGCTATTCAAATTCGAAATTTCACGCCTTTTTACAATTAATAATCATTGTAGACAGACATTTATGAAAAATGTATTTGATATTGTCGCTTTTGAAAAGAATCGTTTATGACCACGCTAATTCAGTAACCGTTTTCGATACATTCACTTTCATAAACGAGATGTCGAATATTTGACCCCGACGCATTATATTTATGAACATTAAATACTAATTCGAAGAAATTCATAGAAATCTTTATTAGCATTTTACAGACCTTCACTTTCCGTTAGAAAATTGAAAAATAACCAAACCTACACGCCTCCGCCGTTGGTCCGTTTAAACATTAAATTTTCGTATATATCATCAATACAAATCGAATCCATGAATTATGTATACAATATTGATTTTCGAAAATCGGAATATTTCATTTCGTGATGCCGGATTCGGTGGAAACCTCAATGGAAATAAATGCATTCAGTGTAATAAGAAGCGGATGCGCCGTTTGGGGGCAATACCACTGTAATATATTGGCTGAATGTTCGCAGTTGGTTTATTGCTCGATTTACCCACATTTCTACTTTTTCGCCTCTCCGTCATCATCGTCTCGAATCATCCGATCATCCATCTTCGACTTCTAATTTGTACGACTCCAATGTCCATCTATCGTTCTCTGAAGAAGGAAAGCTTCGCAAAGTGACACCCACGTGCGGTTTTCGCACCCACTCTATTCCCACTAAACTATTGTTGTTTTTTTTTTTTCATTCGAATCAATTTCCATTGTATGCGAATTCTATCATGAGTATTCACATTTCGTCTAAGGAAGTCGAAATTGAAACGTTTCATTTGCTTTGATGACTAAAGTCTAACTGTTTTTATGATTTCTTACTTTTGGGTGTCAAGAAGAATGTAAATTAATTCATTCTTGAGGAAATATGTTTTCGAGTTCTTTTTCTCGAAGACGCTCGTGAAATATATATTTAGTGAACTCGTGAATTTAATTTCGCAGACTTGTGATGTTGAATATGGTAGTGCGACCATTTTAACTTCCTTTCTGCTTTTTGTCACCATACGAGACGTTGAACTCTCGTAGCTTTACAAGTATATATACCGTAATCGTTAAATATTGATGAAACGTGCAGAATTTTGCGTACATCGATGTTCCTTTAAATTCATATTTATCTCGTACATATTTATTGTAAATTTTCGCACAAATGTCCGAATAGGCTCACGATTTTTTTTCGTGTAAAACGACACGTTCTCTAATTAAATTTGTTTATTTTTTGTTCTATAATTTCTCCTCGTCACGTAATTTGTATTTATCATTATTCTTTTTCGAATCTGAAGCGTGAACAGTCTTTCATAATGTTTATTTTGCTATGATCTTATCAATATTTGTTATATCACACTTGAGGCGAAACCGTTATACAAACGAGGCTTTCACTCAAAAAAAAAAATTTTATTTGATTAAACATTCACGCTTAGACTTAATTAAAATATTTCAAACATATAGCCAGTTTTAATGCATGCCTTGTACTTGAATCTAGACACATCGAAAAACACTTAACCCGCAAGCGAATATACTTAACTGTAACTGATATTTACCTATACATTGTCAGTAGTATATTTTAATGGCGTATATATTTTGAAAAACACACGCATTTTTTTACTCGAATCTTTAGCCGTCGTTTCGCATCGACCACCTGTCTTACCATATAAGTTTTTCTTGAGCTTTTGACGTTTGCACTTCTGAACGTTTGGCGGCCGTTAACCTTCGATTGTGTAACCAAGATTCTTCTCGAAATGATAATATTTTGATATCGTCAGATTTCCGACTGTGCATCGTGAGAAACGCAATTTTTCTCGTATTTTGATTGTGTCTAAAAGTGAACATTCCGAAATCGGTGAAAGTATCGTATTATTATTTTTTTCACTAGATGTGTTATTATGCAAAATGCACATTATCCATACGCAAGCGTTCCACGAAACTTATTTGATAAACGAGATTGATACATCTTGAGTTACGAGTGTCGATTAAGTTTACGGAAGTAATTATAACTTTCCACGCCTAACAATTTTACGCATTTTTCTTGGTTACGATTGCGCATCGGAACTAATCGCTGAACTTCTGTTCTTCAAATGAATTAGACCAAAATCGATGAGAATCGAGCCGCAACAGTCGTAGATCGAATCGGGTTAAATAAATAACACATATTAATGTTCGTGATCATCATTGGTTCGGATACTTTCATGCGAGTTACCGTTCTTCAGCTTGCATAAGCGTTATGCACTTGGTAACAGCATTCGGCCATTTGAAATTATTATGCAAATACCGCAGACTTCAATAATGCCTAAATACAATTAGGTTGCGCATAGGATGATGTATATCGTGAACTTTGATTGATGTATGTAAGGTCATTGTAGAACTAGGGTACGAACTGCAGTCGTGCAAATGATTGACGATCGTAATTTGAATCGAAATTATTTCATAAATTTTGAATTTATTTTTTATTATTAATTTTCAGATATAAAGGATACTTTATGTGTCAATATTTTTTTATGTTTATATCATGTGTCATGTGTTTTTTATTAATAAAACGCCAATTTTACTGTAAGGAGTTTTCAATATGAAATCTATACGTACGTCGGAGGAAACTGTACTTTGGCGCCAACTTGATTTTATAATATATCGACAATGTTAGATTGCGGATTGATCACGCATAATTAATAACGGTGTTCATTTTTTATGACCTTATATTATAGCTTCATCGAATTATACCAATCGACTTAAACAACGTGTCGAAATTTAGATTGAAGTGTCTTGCGGGTGAATTATCCCGTTTTCCGTTAACTATCGGTAATTCAACTGTCTTCGTACGACGAAAAAGATTTGCATTATGGAGTCACTTCGTGATTATCTCTTATTTAAATTTATTATATGCTGTATTGTAAATTATAGTTCGCATGCATATTTTAAATTCAAATAATTTATATGCGGTTGGAGAAAATATTTTGTTTCGTCATCGTTTTTTTTAAACAAAACTTTAAAAATTCCACTAAATAATTAACGACTTTATCGGAAAGAAGATACTTGAATCGAAAAGTGAAAGTTGTCCTTCGTGTTCTTCAAAAAAAATTTTCAAAATACCCACTCATTTAATTCAATTAGCGATCGACAAAAAATGAAAGGGTATGTCAATTATATCAATTAATATAGCCGTAAGTTGATCTTCAGATTGAATCACAGACCGATGCATCAATTTTATCCAACATACATTTCACATATTCAGGGTTTGGAGTTGCCATATAGTATCCAAAAGGAGAAAATGCCCTCCTTTTTCAATTAAAATATAACGTCTTTCGTCGACCTTGGTATGACCTTTTTCAGTTGGTAAAAACATTTTTTCATCACATATTAATATTGTGAGACTAAATTCTTCGAAAATCATTATTTATGAAGTATTAATTTTCGCAATTGCAGTAACTTACAATTTTAAGGGTGCGTAATAAATGCTGTTTTTTTTATTTCAAATTTTGATATAACTTTCACCAAAATGAAAATTTTTGATTAGTATAATTAAATTGACGATATCAGGAGCATGCTATAAAAATATGTCAATGTTGATGCTGATTCAAAAGTTTTTACTGTTTAAATATATTTTTTCATCTGGTAACCCTTGTCTGATGACCCTGGATTCTAGGGTCATAAGGGCAGATGGACTGTCGAGCCAGTCGGTGAAAATTGCCAGGAATAGCGGGTTCCTCCTATATACGGTGCTTCAAGTGCTGTTACGCAAGCCAGCTGTCGACAACCATCTCTTTCTCCTTGCTCTCATCATCATCGACAGGCTCGCTTCTGATGGAGATTATAAGAAAACACTCGAAACTTTTCGCAGCCTCTGGTTATGGCGGCTATAACTGTCGTGGTGAATTATTGCTGTTATTTCGATGCGTTAATTTAACGAAGATGGGTGATTGGTTCTTTGACTCTTGATGTTGATTTCGTTGCTCGTTATCGATTGTGAGTTGTATATGATTGGTTACAATTTTATGGTTGGGCCATTATTGGTATTTTAATGTAAAGGTGAATAATGTTGTTGTTTTCAGGAAATTAATTGACGGATAAGACTTGCAAGATGTTGCATTCGGTAAAATATGTGATTTCTTTGTAAAACTTGTATTGCGTTACACTCCCATCTATCACTCTCTTGTCAACTATTACATGTAGCGTAATGTGCTTTGTTTTTTTTATGCAGCGATTTTCTCGTTCAATTTTTTTTATCCAACTATTCATTAAACAAATATTGGATTTAAAAGAAATCATCGTACTTCTTTATTTTACATTGTATTTCTTTATTCATAAAATGAAAATCGACGTGATAATGATTTTCCTATGTAAGTCCTTTCGAATGCTTTTATCTTTTTTGCTCATCATCAAAAAATCCGCGATCTTTGTATCACTATTCAAAATTAGAAAAGTACTCTTGATTCGATCACTATTGACTTAACTTTCACTATTCCCACACTCGAACTTCGCATCCATATTTTTTCAGTCCACGATAAAATCAATATCGAAAATTTTTCTAGAGCACATGCATCGACCGGTGCAACTTTAAAACGGTCGTTTTCGACCGGTATTTCATAACAGGACCGCTAGAAGTTGCATTTCGCCCGCAACACGGGAATTGCATTCTCGTTTTACCGCCTCGTGTCGGACCAGTCCGATGGATGCACTCCTCGGATGCCCTTCTTCGGGCCGACAAAAGGAAAATGAAAAAACGGATGACGACGGCGACGTTCTGAAGTTTAACGGCATCGCGAGGACCATATCGTAGGGTGACCATATTTCTCAAGATTCAAAAACGGGACGCTCCACAAAAAAATGCTCCGTCACCCCTCTACTACTACTACCATGATACATAGATATGTCATGGCAGTAAACATTGAGAGTATAATTTAATGTTGAAAAATATGATTTAATAATGCGTAAAATTTAAAAACAGTTTTTATAAAACATCAATAAATTATTAACTCACAAGTTGATAATTATAATAAAATAAAAAAATATTAATGAAAGAGAAATGTGGTTACATTGTTTTTTTTATTATTATTACTTTATTTTAATTTTCGATTAAATGATGTTTGCTTGGTTTTTTTTTTAGAACGACCCTTGTATTTGATTTTGTTCTTAAATTTTAAATATGTATTGGGTTTATTGATGGAAATATTTTCAAATGGCTTGATATTTTCCAGCTCTTCTTCAGATTGTGTATTTTCTTCCAATGTAGTTTTCAAACTATTTACGAACGATAAGCAGATGATTAGATATTGACGACGAATATTATAATTACCATCAAATAATAATAAATACCATCACCATTACCATTTATTAATAATAAACATTATCAATTTATATAATAAACAAAAAGCCAAAAGCTCAACGTAAATAACAGTTTTCAGGCTGTGACGAGAGTGACCGGGACATATCAAAAAATGTTACGAAAACGACGGGACGAACGCAAGACACTACAAAAGCAGGACAGTCCCAGCGAAAACGGGACGTATAGTCAGCCTAATCGTATGCTTTTTTTTAACGTCGGTCGTGAGACGTCGAGTGTTTTAAATGTCGTTTTTGGGGAGTTTTGTATGAGTGCTTGTGTATTTTTGATGTCTTTTGGGTGCATATGGTGTGAAGTCGGTATGAGGATGTGCTTTGTAATGGGAAGTTTTGTGTTCTAATTTAGAAAATGAGTGTAATTTTATGCGAGGAATGTTTCGGTGTTGTAAACTGACACAGATATTTGCAGTTTTATCGATCTTTTTGCGAAATTGTTAAGTCCCGATAAGTACAAAATTCACGTTCTGGTCACTGGCAGTTACATAATTCGCATGTTGTTTGTGCCAGAACAAGGAAATGCCATTACCATTTTTTGCGGATGAAGTTTAAAAAATCCGGTATCGACTTTTCTCTAATAACAACAGATGAATTTTTTTGCATAAAATTCCAACTTCGAATACGCCGCTTCCATGTTCACCTTTCACATTCGTTTCAATTTTACGTTCGATTTAAAACCTCGATAACGATAATACATGTTATTTTCTTTTAATTTTTATCTCTTTAAGAGAGCTTTTAATTACACATGAAAATTATTCAGAATGTCATTGATAGCATTCTTGATTGAAATTAATGGTTTAATAATCGGTTTAACCATTGAAAGAAACCTACACGTTTTTTTCACTCCTTTTAACATGCGGGATTTTCTCAAAATAAAATGTTTGTTTTGTCCGCAGCTTAACAACATTCGTGTGACCTTTTGCTGTTAGTTCACGTTAATAGAGAGCTTCTTAAAAAGGGAAAGTGCCGTTGTTAGAAGTCGTGAACTTTTTGAATTGGCCAAATTGGTTTTTTCGCTTCTATAGACGCACAGGAAGGTGCTCACGCGAAGGTTTCGCGGAGGCGTTTCAGGGGTCACTAAATTTGGTGACCTCTGGTTATGTTATTATGCTGTTCGAAACGGCTACCTCTCGAGCCTCTTTACACGTATTTTACGTTATTTTCGTTTTGCTATTTTCCATCATAATTGTTTTCCTTTCAGAAAATTTTCGTCGTAAGAACTCATTTGTCATCGCGCCGTCACATCAATACAAAAGCGTCGGTTTTCGTTCACGTGTTACGTTGTTGTTTATTTCCGAAGACGAAAATGCGATGAAGATGGATCGATTTGTTATTTTAAACATCGAACGAACTTATATCGAGTATGCAAATTCAGTTTTATTTTCCGAAAAATTTAACGCATCACTGGTTTTCGTGCTCGAGTAAAATTTTCCTACACTCAAAACTTAAACGATTTCTCTGTTGAATTTTGTTCAATTTTTCATTTGATAAACTGCAAATTTAAACAATTTCAGCGCTATTAATCTTCGACCCAATTGTGGTATATTTTATTAAAATTGAACGTTTCTTTACTGGAGACCTGATTTTCACGCTTGCTAGCGAAAAACTGTTTAATTTGTTTCAAAATTTTATTCAATTTTTTCCTCAAAAAATATTGCTTTATAATTTCGACAAATTTTTTGTATATTCATTTGAAACTTGATTAATGTTTATCTATTTCAAAACCGATTCAGTCATCGCTTTCAAAATATATTATTTCGTCCATTTCGAACTAATTAAATATTTACTTTGATCGGGTCGCTTTTATTTTGATCTCGTGATTGATAATCTTCAATTCGTTTTTTTGACCCTCAAAGAAGAGGTTTGCGTGGGATTCGTGTGGGCTACCACTGCGACAATAACCTCTGATTCCAATATTACTGAGGTAATTCCGCGAAGGTGTTCCTATATGCTTCATATTAACGTTCGAATCCGAACTTTTTCGTATTCCAAAGCACCCACGAATGAATTTGTTATAAAATTAGATTGTTCATTTCGTAATTTGATTTATTCCTTACCGAAAATATGGTTGTATCTTAGATTTATGCATCGATTTGGGCATCAGACGTTTACATGTGGTATGTTGGATCGTTTTGTTGTGTAATACGTGTTGTATAATGTTGCATTTCTATGCGATGTAGTCATGGTGATTTTTTATTATTTCTGATTCGTTCGTCTTTTTCTTGAAAGTTCACTCAAAAATATTATATCAATATTTAAAGTAAGTCACTCTGTTAACGTTCAACATTCCGTGCCGTTGACTTTTGTAAAAGTATCACGATATTAATATTTATTGAAATAATTTAAAAAAATTGGTGGTTCTCGTTGATTCGATTCATCACTGTGATTTACGGTTCTGGAACTCGTTTGGTCGCCAAAACCCAATACAGTTTCATGCAAATTCATTTCACTCGAGGCTTCTTTACTTTTATTTATTTTTTCACTCTCCTTATCAATATATCAGATCGAAACCATGTTTAAAGTCGCATATTTATGAAACGGTACATATTTTCCTTAAAATTATTGCGAAAAGTATCTCTTTTGTTGATCCAACCATATTGATTGACATTGACATAAGTCATATGTCATCGATATTTCAAACATATTTAGTAATTTGCATATGTACGTCTCCAATTCATGTTCGTTACTCAATATTTATGGCGAATTCTGAAAATCGATAATTTCCATTCAAGGCCGAACATCGCTGGCCGCCATAGTAGCCATCAAATGGCTTTCTTTATGTCTTTTATTATAGTTTCGTTTTCTTTGAGTGTTGCGCTATCTAAATTTCGGTATTCTCAACGACCAACGACATTAAATCAGTCGAGTTTCCAAAGATGGTCATCCTGATTCTGACCAGATTTCGGCTTGTGCAAAAACAAGACTCAACTTCGCGTTGGCGTCAAATTTTATTTCGTGTGATATTTTAATATCACGTATATGCTTGCATGCTTGAACTGTTAACCAGAACACATGACAGGACACTATTGGATAATCAGTTTTTCCTACATGAAGCATCTTGCTCGTACTCGAACGTCAATATTCTGTCGTACGCTATTTCGGATCGTAATTTTTTTATTCATGTTGAATTTGTAAAGTGTGCCAATTAGAAATTATAGTCGGATCATTCTTACCTGTTAATTAACGTCGGGCTCGGATTATAACTTACAAATTTTAACGGTTTCGATTTACTGCTTCGCCATCGGTCACTTATTGGATTTTGATGGCTCGAGTCGTGCCGAGTGATTGTTCTCGTTTAAATTTGGAATGTTCTGTTTTGAGGCCTTGGATCTATGTGCTTGATGATATCCGTGATCTTTAAATCTGTGTTGTCCGATTTATGTTTATGGTTATTTTTTTGTCAGGTGCAATAAATTGAGGAACTTAACGCAGATATGAACAAAGTCACGCGTTCTAGAAGCGAGATCAATCGTTTCAATTGAATGAAACTGATGCAAGGTCTTCAGCTTGTCAACTTTTTCATATTTTCGCAATTAAATTCCTATCGAGTGATACTCGTATTATATCATTATCGTCGATTGTAAAAAAATACAATTAACACAACTGAAAATATATGCCCACGTCGATGGGAATATTTTATGACTAACCAATTGAACATAGAAATTCCAAATTAAAAAAATAATATATTATACGAGAAAATCCTCATTTATGATGAAAATATTTTTGAAACCGGTCAGTAGAACTTAAATGAAATTTCGAATATCGAATCGTCTACTTTGCACAAACGTGTGTAGGCAAACTGGAATGTTAGGTTCGAAAAAGGCGATGGCTCTCGAATCCAATCTGCACGCGAACACTTTACACTTCACATGGCACATCATGATCATCTCACTTTATTATCGATGACGTCATCAGGAAAAATATCCATTTTCAATATCCCGTTGTGTTTTTCCCCTCAATCTCATTTGCAAGCTGACGGTTTTTTCGAATCAATATTTTTTTCCCATTCGAAAATAGTTAAAAAGTCGTATGAACCTGAATTAACGATGCAGGCGCTCGTTCATTATCTTCTTTTTATTCAATTTATTAATCGAGATCGTATATTTGCTTAGAGAAATCGGCACAACATCGGCTATAGAAATGAATATATCGAATCTAGATTGTCTTCCAGTTCTAGCGTGATGTTATAAATCATGCGGACAATTTTGAATCTTTCTGTTTTTTTTTTACGGCAACTGAAACGGATGTGCCTCTAGAAAATTTCTTATTCGGATCGTTGACACATTTGAAATGTTATGATTATTTCTATTAAATGTCGCCGTGCCGGTTTCATAGAAATTGTATGCATAGCGTGTGAAATCATCGAACGGAACAAGCTGATAACTGAGTCTAATCATGTGGTTTTGTTAATTATCATTTTTACAAAAATAGCTACTGATTTTTCTGTTGTTTTAAAATTTCGCATTATTCATTAAATCCTTTATATATTTTTTAATAATTATCAACTCGAATTATATTTAACTATGCATTACGTATGCATGCATTAATGTGGGTGTTATGAACGAAAGTGGAGTGCCTTGACGATGACGTTGAAACAAAGAATTCGCTAAATCCACATTCAATGTTATCCGCAGTGTTTAAATTAATTACAGTTCGTTTACATCTCGGTAGTGTTTCGACTTGTATTTTATTCGGCTGAAATTACATTTTAATGGCTCATTATGTTTAAACATGTGATTGCGAATGTGAATTTATTTCTTCGAAATTTTTTCGCTGTCTGATTTCAAATGGAAATAAATGCGTAATCGATCAAACACAACGAATGTCCCATCAATAATTTTAAATTATCCAAAAAAAACACAAAGATAATCATTCATACATATTTATGATCGAAATTATTCACAAATCAAATTCGAAACCCATCAATTGATTCAATTGTCGCAATCGAAAGAACAAACTCATACATTTCCATACTAAAATTCCTCGAACAACAATTTCACTCACCGAAGGGCCTCATTCAATTTCCATCAAGCACACCAATTTAGAAAGGACACCGAGTGTTCTCGGGTCCAGACAAGCACACACTTTATTATTATATGCGTACATCCCTACCCTGACTATGCAAGTTGGCTGCCGGTGCCGCATGATCAGTTTCTCTCGCTTCACCGACGACGGTGGCCGTGTCTCCAACTCTTCGGCTACGACGACGGTCGACCCGTCTCCGACGACCTCATCGCGAAGTTTTCTATGGGGTCCGACCTCGTGTCGTTGCATGGATAAGGAGTAAAGTGTTGGAGTCAGTGCCTTTTAAGGGTCGTCGTCTTGTCGACGGCCGTGTGCAGCTTAATGTGTTAATCGAATTAGCAACTTGTTTTCTATAGTTTCTTTGAGGGGGTTTAGGTCGGATTGTGTGTTTTGAAAATTAATTGTTTGATTGTGAGGATGGTTGTGGAGATGATGCTATGGTTGTGAATGATTGTGACTAATTAAGCGTTTTTTTTATCGGTTGCGGTTCGGTGCTAATGATTCGTGTCGGTTTGGTTTTCCTTGCACCTGTTTTGTATGGTTTGTTTGGTGATTTTTTTTTTTAGTTTAGTTTAATTCAATAAAGTGCATTTAAGCAATTGGTTTGCTTTGAGAGTTGGTCATCAATCATATTCGCTTCGATACAGTTAACGCGCACAATGCAAAGATTCTAAACATCGTTTCGCGTAATTTGCATTTTTTTTATCGACTTTTGTTTTAAATTCAGTCCATCATTTTTCCATGCGTCGTTCATACGCAAACTGAAGCGTGCTGGTTTTTTTCACATGTCGAACTATCAACAAGCCATTGTTCTTAAGTAAGTAGGTTCTTTTTAATGGGAGGATGCGTGTCCGTGTTCACCATAAAGGACAGTGAAAACTCGTACTCTGGGTACACACACAATGGACACGTTTCTGCTTTCGAATACTGAGACGCCTTCACAAGTTGTTTGAAAATTGTTTATTTAATAGTTTAAGCAATGATCGATATACGCGAGAGTGAAATCTGGAATCTCCATGTTCAAACTAACTTTTCCCCACAAACGCCGTACTCACGATATAAATCTTTAGTTCAACAATGTTGCTAATTCGATTTCCATTATAAACACACTAACATCCTATAAAATTTCGTTTTAGAGTCGATTAGGAACGCGAAAAAAGTTAAATGCAGTGTCGATACATTAACGATGAACTATATCTAGTGCGTTCATACATACACGACCATTATTCAGGACACATTTGAAATAATCGGCGAGCCTGTTTATTCCAAAATTTTGGTTATCGTCTGCATGTTCGGATGAGCAGCAGACCAGTGTGGGTGGAAGTGGGCGGGCAGCGACCCTCGCCCGCCCGCCTCATGGGATGCAATGGGGAGATATATTGGAACGACTGTGCCGAATGTGACTGCTCTTACTGTAATCCAGATTATGTTTGTGTATGCAGTGACAAGGTAATTATGGCCTAATTGTGTAATTTATCTGTTAAAGCGCGTTAAACCTTTCGAAAGTGTGATCCGAAGAGTCGAGTGTTCGAGGCTGGTTAAATATTTGTATGAATCGTATATTAATTCCAGCTCGGTCGTGAAAATTGTGTGTTAAAAATATCCATAAATTTGAAAAGAGTGGGATAAATATGAAAACCCAACGGGATTTCGACGTTGACCTTTCTGACCGAGCGTTAAGTACATGTCCTTTCGACGAGAATGCTTGAAATTGAGGTCATAAATTTCTCGATTCGACTTTTGTTAAGGGAAAGGATGAAACTGGGGCGATTTAAAATGTTGAAATGAAAATCACTTTGTATATCTAAAAGTGTCATCGTGAATTTGTGAGAATTTTTAGGCGTGCGGTTCCATTGTATCACACGAACTGATTATTAATGGATATGCGTTCTTTTTCGTTTTTTTTTTTAATGAAAATAAATTCTTATCAAAATCGTTTGTTTTGTACGAAACAATGTAACTATAATATCGTTAAATTCATCATTTTTTATTTGTAGAGACTTAAAACAACCTTGTATAGGGCCTTATTTACCTTGATATGCCTCTTTACAACTCATTTATGATATTTTTTTAAATACTTGAAACTAAAAAGATTAAAAAAACAAACATTTTTTATAGTATATAATATAGATTAAATTAGTAGATAAAAGAAGTATATTTTTTCTGATACCTTTTTATATTTTCTTCATTTCGAATTTATAAATGAAATCAATTATGGTTGAACTGTTTCATAAATCAAAAAAAAAAAAAATACGCATCAACGCGCACGAAAAAATTCTCATCTCCAATTAATTTCCAATTTCTATCAATTTCCCGACCTTCTAAGGGCCATCACTATCGGCTCCGACATCCGAAAACACATTTTCTAATACGAAAGTCGAAAATATCGCCGCAAATCCCCGAAATATTAGCACGAATCGCTATTTCTTTAGCGGCTCGCTCCAATATCCCAGTTACGACGATAGTAAGAAGCGCACGTAGTGCACATTGTGTTTATTTACTCGTTAACGAATATGACCTACCGCATCATGTGCTGTGCGAGATAAAAACTAAATATTCCCCCGGTTCGACTTTCACATTTCATCTTCTCATATAAATAATATATTAATATGAATTTTCGCGTGCATTTTTGTCCGATCTTATCCGAGCCGAGAGGCGATTTTTGCTCTCGAAGCTCGATTGGTCGGAAATCTGTTGGGCAAGGTTGATTAATTGCCGTTAATTACTCTATATGGGTCATGCGAGTTGCGAGAACTCGATGCCCATAAATATCCGAATAATCGATGTGTAATCAATCTGTTGCGCATTTTTCGATTTATGTCCTTACGTGAAATTTTACTCAGATCGCTTTTTACTGGGCCGCTTTCGCGCGAATATGGAAATTTCGGAAACGATCTCAGTTGTCGACCTTTAGTTGTGAATTTAAAAAAAAGTTGAAGCTATGTTTGGGTAATGAACGCAAATTCGGTCAACGTCTGTGCAAACATTCCTTTGAAAATTTCACGTGGAATTTACAATTGGTATAATAACTTGCGTAACCGCGGCGATTTTCAGACTCATTGTGCAACGATAAATCTTAATTATTCGCCGTTTTCCTTATTTTTTCGCCATTATTTATTGTCCTCTAATTTCACGAGATCATTGAACCGGCGTCGAGTCCCCGGTTTCCTTCTATTGTTTGTTCGATTCGTTTTTGCGCTCTTACCATTGAGTTTTCTTCGGGAGGCTTTTTTTCATTTCTCGGAGCACTTGTACGAATGTCTGTTGTTTTTCTCTGTACACAACTATTGAATTTCTCCGTCCGTCAGATACCCGATGGCAATCGTCTCAATTCAATTATGGATACTTTATATATACGCGTTGTTGTAGTGAAATTACGCCATAATTGCTGCTCGTTTCCCACGGGCCAACAATGCGCGCGGTTTTTTGTTCTGAAAAAGCGAAATCCTCTGACTTCTCAACTTTTGACATCGCCTTGCCACCATAGAAAGTTTTATTTATTACTCTTAACAGAAAACCAATCGATTTAATGTATAAATATTTTTACGCGCCTTAATTAGAATTTTTTTTTATAATTATATAAATTTGGTTACTCGATTCGTTCGTTCGTTCATATGAAAGAATAGAATTTTAGAAATTGTTTTCTTGAATATCATTATTAAATAACCGGAAAATCTTCGGATCATTAGCTCAATCGAATTTTTATTCTACTAATGATTTGTGCGCCGAAATATTACGGGGTCAAAACGACTATTATTTTGTACATGTACGTGACATAATTTTGCTTGAAAAATTACGTCCGATTTCATTTTGCAAGAGCTACTATCCCACTTTTTTGTTGAACTTCATTTTTATGGCTTAATTCGCCGTAGGAAAAATGCGCTCGAGATGAATACAGTTAGATGGTATTGTACAAATTAAGTAAAAGCGTTTACACGATTTACTTGTTTTCCATTACCTTTTCTCTGCACATTGAATATTTCGGGTATTTTTGAAAAATTTTATGGGAATTTCAATATTCGAAATTTCAATGCGGAAACGACCCTGAAAATCAATGCGTTTCAGTAGTGAAAGTGCAAGCATCGTCTCTTTTTCCACTTGATATAACGTGAAAATTGGACTCATTGTTTTGGAAACGATTCAGCTTAAACTCTTTCGCGCACACTTCTAATTAACATGTCATTTCTCCTGTCGTACCATTATCGATGAAGTTTTTCATTAACATTTAATATGCAATTAGAGAACTTCCTCGGTGTGCGAACAAAGCGCATAATTTACCCACGTACTTTTAAATGTCAGCTTGTTTCTCACATATATTTAAAACGATAGCATTCAACGCGCCGATTGTCGATATACGATTTCATATAAATTTTTTTCTATAATTATGCGGATTTCGATGCAATTCCAATCGATGAGAAATCCCTTTATGCGTCCCGCTCAACTACCGGTGCGTTTATTCAATAAAAACTTTATTCGAAAGCTGCTCCATTATATTCATTGAAAACATCCTGCTTCGCTTATATGAATCATAAATAATTATGCTAAACAAGCCCTTATAAAGACGACACGCTTTACATTTAACGATCCTCCGATTTCCACAAGGTTCAAAACAATCGAGTCGACGCTCGTTTCAATTGCTTGCGAACCTGACAATTTTTTCAAACACTTTCATTTTATAAAAATAATACAAATCCCGTTTCGTACTAACTTTTCCAAACTGATCAGTTTGAATTTCAACGAAGGCTCAAAACGTAACTGATCATTTTATCTGCGAACAGTTACATTTTAAACCTTCGTTAAAATACAAATCATGCACAATCCACGAAACGGGATAACCAGTGCCCATAATAGGAGCCGCTACTCCGACCTTGACTATTCGAAACGTGTCCATCCTGACTTCCTGACCCGCTAACAATTCTAGCGGTGCATCAGCCCGGAGACCAGCTCTTGCATCACGGAAGGACTCGGATCGAGCTCGTTGCATAACCGCTTTAACGGTCACTGGTTGATAATGCTGGTTTATTGGATGATGGCAAATCGCTGGTCGTTCCGATGGCGAATTTATTGCTTTTCGACTCAACGAGGCTTTATGATTTAAGATTCGAGATCGTTATGCGGGAGATGAGCGTGTTTTGTTAACGTCGCGTTTTGCTTTTTAGTATTCGTGTCGGGTGGGTTTTTTGTTCTGGTTTTTTTTTCGTATAAAATATGAACACGTAAAACACATTCAACCTACATCATAATAAAAAAAATATATTTTTTTTTGTCGTGGCTTTATTGTCGCAGCGTGCTTTTGATTCTTTATATTAATAATACATTTTTTTGTACGTTGAAATGGAAGCAATTTTTTTTTTGTGACAAAAGCATACGAATGTCAAAAAATTTACTTTTTATACTGACATTCATAATAAACGTTCGTTGAAAAAATTGATTAACTCGTAACCACATAACAATTTAATTATTTTCCAATATGCAAACACACACTGGAGATCTTAGATATAACAATCGATTAATTTTTTGCAACTCATTTGCGTTTATCGCTATTGTAAATCATTCTTCGACGCAGCAGTCATCTGTCATCGTCCCCTCGGAGCTGGTCTTCGTCAGTTTCGGGAACCGTTGTAAGACGAATCGATGAGCCGGTATTATTACCTTGCACTTGTATATTATCAATTTTTCACGGCGAGTCCATGAATTTTCGTCGATTTTTCACGCTCGGTCCGAGGAATATTTTTTTTAGTTTTCGGCATTTCAATCGAACTCGTTGATTAGTTGTATTTTATATGGTGCCGCCGGTTGTAAATTTATTTTTTGACGATGAGCCGTTTCAATTACGGAAAATGGAATCGCTGATGTCATTTGAAAAATATTCATTTTCTTTTTGCCGAAGGAAATCGACTGCACTATCTTATATGGTCGGTGCGGAACAAACTGGTTTGATATTTATGTCGCATCCGAAAATATACCGAAATGTCAGTGTCCTTTGTGAATTGGACAAAGCGAACTTTGATTTATTTTTTTGTAAATTTTAATCTTCGGGGTATTTTCACGGTTCGTTCTTCGCTTTTTCTGTTTTTTAGTGAACGTTCAAAACGAATTTTTCCGCTCGATTTCGCATATGCTAATACGCAGAACGGAATTCTTTCACAATATGCACATTTAGAACAATGAGAATGTAATGTTTACTCTAAATGCATTGTTGATTCGCCACATAAATATACAGAACGAAATTTCGCAAAAGCCCAACTCGTCATATCCTCGCATTGTCGGCCGACTTCGTCGCACAACAATTAATCAATTTCGAATATTCAACCCGAACACAATTCTTTCGAATGACTATTAATCACCGCGCACGTAGACCTTTTGATGAATTAGATGACCTCGAAAGAGAATACGTCTCCATTATGCCCATCTTCAAGAGTCGATTGTATCCATCGTGCGTACCGACTTTCATCTCACGCAGAAAATTCGATTTATATCTGAGTCCGATAGCGATCTATTGTAATACCGTTTCGTCGGGGAACATTGCCTTTTTTCGAGTGAGCAAATTGTTATGTCGTATTGTTATTTGTTAAATTTCACGTTGCATTAATTAATTGATGATGGTTTCTAGGCTGGGCTGAGATAGCGGTCCGTCCCGAACGTTTAATTAAGCATTGTGCAATATCGCACGTTTCGTTATACGACATATCTCAATATAATAATCTACGATGTAAATACATGGATAATGAATATGTAGTGCATATTTTCTCACGCAATCTTTTTGTACGCTTCGAGTTTTCGGTGTTTCTGATACGAAATAAATCTTCCGTGTATGCCCAATAACAGTATGTCCATTAATGTAACTGTACGTTTTATGGGTGTAATTTGCCGTTTTTATCGATTGTCTTTAAAATTCTACCTACGTTTTGTTATTTTATAATTATCTTTTCAATTATTGTGATATTTGTGCAGTAGTAGATTTTAATGATTTTAGTGCTCCATTGAAGTAAACGTACATTTAAGTTTTTGACTGTCACTAATTTAATATAATCACTGTAACGAGTAGCTTGTTTGCTTTGAATGATTAATAATTTCTGAACTATTTTTGCATTTGTGAATCTTTAGTTTTTCGAAGAAATTAATAGAAAAATTAAAATTCTGAAATTGGTATGGTGTTTCATAATCAGTATAGAGAGAATTTCATTAACTATTTCTCTTAAATTTTTACATCAAATATATGTATGTGTTTTTAAGTTTTCAAAAAATAATTTTATATTTCGTACT
>JAOXNN020000036.1:2645540-2660844 GCA_028571205.2 Hydropsyche betteni | reverse complement strand
CTATTTCTCTTAAATTTTTACATCAAATATATGTATGTGTTTTTAAGTTTTCAAAAAATAATTTTATATTTCGTACTATTATTTTTACCGTATATGATAATCGATTTCTGAAAAAAAGGACTGTTAGTTCGTATTTATATAAATAATGGGTAGGTTTTTAATTTTTGTACCGCTTAAAATAACCATCAATCTACGATGTACATGGTAAGACTAATTATAAAAAAGTATTCGGTTTATGACTTAGGGGCCATCGTTACATTCCTGAATCTCCTAGTCCATCATCATAGTAATTGGATCGTACACTCGACGAGAGCAGTCTTCTTTCGTCGAAAATTACGTTGTCCGTCGAACAACCACAACGGCGACAACTCTAAACTTAAATAATCCTTCACCGAATTTCTCCTGAAATTTATATTTGTTTTGGCAATATTCAAAAGTCGAAATCGTTTCAAATTTCAATTAATTTACATTTCATTATGGAAACACTTTTATTATGGAATTGGTCGTTATTTATGCGATTGTGTTCGTTTCGCTAACATTTATGGAAGTAATCCGCTTCATTTGTATTTGAATCGGTCTGCGTGGTATAATTATTACCGATCATTAAGTATCGATTTTTTTCGTTTTTTTATTCCAAATCCGATCATCTCAAATATGTTTCTCAATATACATAAAGTTTGTTCTCACAATGTATTCCGAGGTTACTCTTTTTTTGCCTCACACGAACCAGCTGTCTTTAGGGATCCTTCCCCTCGCACCTTCAAGGTAAATGTCGTCGTTCATATAATATTATACCTTGTTATTCAGTGCATCTCAAAGTTTACCAAATCGCCACCTGTTCTATTTATATGTTAAATATATATATTTATTCACATCTACAACTGTCTAAACTACTTAATTCAATTCAAAATATTTTTTATTAATTTACATAAATTAAAACGGTTACTTCGTATTTACTGTTACATCAAATCCTTGCGCGTATCCAACTTTCTAAAATATACATAAGAATTCAATGGTTTTTTTTTTTGAAATGTTCAATTTTCGAATGTTTAACATTTTTATTTCGAAAAATTATACCACATCGCGTCCCATGTGTGTGGAATCGTTCGTCTGAGGAGCAAATGTTCTTACCCCTTGTCGGGAACGCGCGCCGCAGTTGGACACCTTTTTTGTTCGCGGTCGGTTGTATTTTCGTCTAAATAAGGACTCAAAACATGGACGACCCCTTATACGAAGTGTATAAATGCGGTTATCGACTCTTTAGCATGTTCCCTCTGCACGAAAAAAAGGTATACGTCCCTCTCAAGTTGTGCAAATCCAATATCGACAGATTATATACAAACAGCGTCGCTGTGAACTTTTGCACAAACTTGAAATATCCTTATTTGTTCCGCCTTTTAAACGGTGTTTTTGAAATTTGACCCTAACCTTAAAACGGCTTCTGAAACATCACAACTAATATTCTTTTCATTTGAAATATTATACGCATTTATTATTTTTTTTTAATTGTAATATTAATCTATTATTTTTATTTTACAGATGGAAACATCAGCAAGTTCAGAAAGTTCGACAACGTCCACTGAAGACAGCGAAGCTCGCAAAGCAAAGCGAGGACACGTTTTGGCAGAACTCCTTCACACTGAACGTGCATATGTTCAGGAGTTGGGCTCCATTCTAAAGGTGAGCTGACATAACTGGTGAATTGCTAACATATCCGCTGTAATGCGAAATGCAAAGCCTCGGTGAATATCTATTAATTAAAATACTAATCAGACTATAACGCTCATCGAGCGTGTCAAATAAATATTGGCGCGGTGCACTGGCTCACTCCTCTATGGCCAGTCTTTTCGAAACTTGCATGGTGAAAACACGCATTCGCGAAAATGAAACATGGAAAGTATAGTCTCGAAAAGTGTTCGAAAAACAATCAGAGTGTGGGCTCGTCCGATTCTTGGATGTATAGCCACGGTGATGAGTGTGGCGGTTTGGAAAAGTTCAAACAAGTGATGAAAGTTAAAAATAAGCTTCTTCGCTCGCCTTCAGATTCCACTTTGTTCAGTGATTATACAAACCAAGTGAAACTCTTTGATTACGGAGTGAAAAAGAATCGTTTCAATATTATTCCTAAAATTAAATGTATTAAAGGTTTGAAATATGTTAGTGATAAAGAAACGATTGTCAGTAATGATTTTAAAAGTTGTGATGCAAATGTTGACAAAAATTTTAACGATAATATTATGTTTGGCTCTCCCATTGCTGGTTGCTGCACAAGGTTGTGCGATTCTCAACACTTATTTAGTGATGGGTCAAAAACTACTTCTCATTCGACGTTATATCTCAAATCATCGACACCAAAATCGAAAAATCATTCATCAATCTTAAAATCACAGAGTTCGAAAATATATGATAAGAATAAAAATATGTATTCTTCTTTACCTAATTTTGTGGCATACGATACTTGCGATGAAAAATTGTCCAGCAGTTATTCTTCTTTGAAGAAATGTCATAAAAAAAAATCACAAGATATATATAAATCTATATTGTCAGATTATACAAGCAAAATGAATAAATGGAATAGTACTGTTAGTAATCATTACAGTACGTTACCAAGTTTTTCTAAAACGAAAGAATTTGAAAACAGTGCAAAATTTGTCAATAATTGCGATACTAAATCTGTTTATAAAAGTTTTTTTTCTAAATGGTGTAACAATACCGATGAAAAATATCCAAAAATGAAATGGCAATCAGCTGAAAATAATATTTATATAGATCCAAATACGTCACCAAAAACTATAAGTACTAAAAAAAGTTATTTCACGCTTGAAAAATCTTCTTCAAAAAAATCGAATATTAGTAAAAATCCTACAAAATGTAGCTCTGATTGTGAATCTGAAGATGTTATTTGTAATGAATTACGAACGTTGTATAATAATTATGATGAAAAGTTAAAAGAATGGACCGAAGCAGTTAGCGTGTTTTCTGACGATTCTGTAATTATTTTTAAGCAATGTTCATGATTATTATTGACTGTTACTATTCATACTAATTTTTTTTGTAGGGATATAAAGAAGAAATAGAAAATCCAGAAAACGAAAAACTTATTCCTCCGGGGTTGGTTGACAAAGTTAATGTGCTTTTCGGAAACCTAGACGACCTTTTCAAATTCCATTCTGATATATTTTTGAAAGATATAGAAAATTGTATATCCACTACAGAACTTGTTGCCTTATGTTTTGTTCAGAAGGTAATTTTTTATTCATAAAAAAAAGCAAATTTTTATTCAAGTAATCTCATTTTCTAATGCATGTTTTTTCTAGAGAGAAACATTCTTCCGTTTGTATAGTTATTATTGCCAAAATATACCTCGTTCTGAAAGATTGAGAGCAGCTTTAGTGGATACACATTTTTTCCTTCAAGCATGCCAAGCAAAACTCGGACATAAACTACCTTTGGCTGCATATTTACTTAAACCCGTGCAAAGGATAACAAAATATCAATTACTTTTGAAGGTAAAATTTACCAGGAAAATATTTTTATTTCAACAATTTTTCTGTGGGCTATAATAATTTAATATTTTTCAGGATTTACTAAGATATAGCGAAAGTGGATCTACTAGTAAAGGTTTACAAGAAGCTTTAGATTGCATGCTTGTCGTTCTCAAATGTGTGAATGATTCTATGCATCAAATTGCCATAACAGGTTTTCCTGTAAGTTTTTTTCTTTTATGCATTTTCTTCAAATATAATAACACTAAATTTAATTTAATAAACATTATTCTATTTTTAGGTGGACCTTAGTCAACAAGGCGAATTGCTAATGCAAGGATCTTTTTCAGTAGTAACTGATAGTAAACGTGATATGAGACTCAGACTTCGTGCTCGACAACGACATGTATTCTTGTATCAAAAAGCAATGTTATTTTGCAAACCTGCTGCCACAAAAACAAGTCACAATAAAGCAACTTATCATTTCAAACATTATCTTCAAGTATGTAAAACTATTTCATTAAAATAATCATCATAAATAGATTTTCACAAAAAATATTTTCTTTTTAATTTAGATGTCACAAATTGGATTAACTGAATCGGTTAAGGGAGATCCAAGGCGTTTTGAAGTATGGCTACAAGGTCGAGCTGAAGTTCACACATTGACGGCATCTACAGCTGCAGTGAGGCAAGCGTGGGTTGCTCAAATTAAAAGAGTTTTGCTTGAACAACTTGAAGAGCTAAAAGGGGAAAGAGTCAAACAATATTACCATCATCAAACAAATCACCAAAATCATCACAGGTTTGATTTGTGATGTGCAAAATTTACAATCAAAAGAATTTTGGTTTTTTATTTTGTATTATTTAAAATGATATGTATATTTTTTTGACCACAGATCATTGCGTCAAGCAGCATCTTGGGATTCGGGTGGAGGTATGGGAGGACCTGGGGGTGGTACACCTCGTGCTCTTAGTTGCGACGTTCCGCAACATCCTCATTCTACTGCTACTTCATCAGATGAGCCTTGTTGGTCATCTGATTGTTCTAATAGTGATGATGAAGAAGCGCCTGTTGTTGAACAAACCCAGGCTCCTGTAAGTTATTCAATACTTTCTTTCATTTTTTTTCATATTGATTATAAAAAAAATATAATATTTCCTTTTTTTTATTTTTGAAATTGTATGAAAGACTAATAAATATAGTCTTAAATGTTTATAAATTAAATTAATCATATTATAATTACAGGTTTTTATTAATCTTTCGTATGATTAGTTCACCTAATTAGATTATATACCTTTTTATCTTTAAATATTAGTCTTATCTAAAAATATATTAGGAGTCCTAGTACATCGGTTTATTTATTTGTAGTGAAATTTGCAATGTTTTGGTGAGGGGTTTTGTGTAAATTTGTTGTCTCAACATTCAAAATATTGTAAGTGTTTCATCAAAATCCAAATAATTCATACATTTTTTTTCCATATCGTTTCTTCATGGCTGAAGGTTCTGACCTTCCAATCCTATTTTATTTAAAGTTCAACTTATGTTTGGTCTTCAATCTTCCTGATACATTGCAGTTCGCAGGGCCTGTATCATTTGTGGATTTTCCCTAAACACTTTGAGTCAAGACCATTTTTTCCAGACTTCTGATCTCATTTTATAATTTATTCATGAAACTTAAAAATTTGTCTTAGGCAAAAATGAACATTTTTTCTTTATTCTGACATATTGTGAGATCTAAACATTTATTTTACTGTCTGGAGGATTCTAAAAATATCCCTCCAACACCATTTCTCAAATATAATATGTCGATTTTTCATCACTATCAAGCTCAAATTGTCTGTATTACAACTTCATAAAAGAATATATAAAACAGTAGCACTCGTACCGGATGATTTTTTTTTAAATGTGAGTCTTTTCATATCTGAGAAATTTTTACCCATGCCAATATATTTTTTTATTTACCACTCGCAATTCCTATTATTCAATATATTAGATTCATAACGGAAAAAAATTGTGTATAATTTTGAATCCAGCTAAGACATTTACCCATATTGAAGATTGTATGATACTTTTATTTTACTTGTACAGCTGAAACTAAATAAAGTTCATTAATCCTTGATATTTTCATACATTTATTGCATTTTCAAGGTTGCCTTATTAGATCCCAATATTTTCTTTTGGCTAAACTGGGCCAACTTTTACAAAATTGAGTGGTCTTGCCTGTAAGCCAGTGGAAACAATTTTGATTTGTTTAATTATGATCATCACATTTTAGTTACGATTATCCTGTTTATGCGATTATTGATAAAAACTCATACAGTTGATAAAAGTTTTCAAGAATATCGGTTATACAAATATTGATTTGATTTTAACACAAAGTTTAAATGATTTAATTTTTTAACAAATTGGCCTTTGTTTTATTTTAATATAATCACTTCATGCAATTCTCATACTTATTTTTCTAAATTAATTTAATTTTCTTTTAATTTACTGATATTACTAACAATAAATGAACTCGTTCTTTATTGCTTACCTTATCTGATTTGATTAAAATTTTATCATTAAATTAAAAAAAATATATACACATTTTAACTTATTTACTAGCTAAGAAATGAAATTGTGTATATATGTAGCCAAGTCCGTCTTGGCATTGAGCATTGTTATTTTGACAGGTGGTGGAGACGATGGGCACAATTCACAGAATGGTTCAATTCTTTATCGGCAGCACACAAAGCACGTCCACGTTTTATGTCTCTCAATATTGAGATACATAATCACCACAAGCATTGTGTTCCAAATGTATATACAATATTATAAAAAAGTCACTAGTTAATTTCCTTCATTGCTAATTTATTTATGATCTGCTGGAAAATGTGCAGATTTCAAAAAGTATTTTTTCGCTCATCGAACATCACTTAATCACAAATCAAGCAGTAAGTTTGGTTTTCATTAATTTATGTTAATATTTATTTGTTTTTTACTTTATTTCTGAATAAGTTTGTCATGAATCCTTTTTCATTGATTTGCTTACTATGCATCATCACAAACTGTTTCTTTTTCATTTATTTTAAAGAATGCAACTTTTTTTTTCTTTTTTGTTATTTGAAGAATTTGAGATTTTGAATGAATGAAAAATTTATTGAGTGTTCTATGTGTCTAATGCTTTTATTTTTCCGTGTATAAATTGCATTTAATTATTACAAATATGCCTCAATTAATATTTGCATGATATATGTAACAATGGTGATGGTTCTATTTATTCAACTGAATGTTTTTGTGAGTATCAAAGTATAACATATAACAATACTTCAATAGTAATATCTCGTTCGACGAAGAAAATGAGTTTTCAATAATCAATATACATGTATTCCATGTTGACGTCTTTCAGTATTATAATTATAATTTAGAATTCTACGTATAGTCTTTTTGGGCACTTCAATATACTTTTATAGTTATAATGAGCACTCTTTTCCCCACTTCCTTATATATCTTCTGAGTGTTTTGATGAAAAATTTTTAAGATTTTTGCATTTTTGATGGAATGCTAAATCGTTATTCTTTCAAAATTTTATACGATTGAAATTATTGTTAAATATTCGATCGTATTCACGTAAAAAATAATTACAAATAATAAAGGTTTGCAAAAAGATGCAAACAAACTGTTAAAGTAATAAATACTATGAATTTATTTTTTAAATATTTTGCTTGAAAATTTATTTGAAAGAAAAAACTACAATGTATGAAACGCATTTAAAGCACAATATATTTAATATGTGAATTTTATTTTCATCGAAAACAAATATGTTCAAGTAATTTTGCATTATTTTTCATATTTTGTTTTGTAATGTTGATAAACAGGCTGTAGGAAGTGTACTAGTATCATTAGCAGACTACTGTGCAGTGGGACCTTCTGAAGTATCATTACGAGAAGGTGATCCTGTCGAGTTATTGAAAGTTGGGTGTGCTGGGTGGTGGTTTGTTAAGCTTATAGGTAATTAAATTGTATTTTCGTCAAAAAGTATTTATTTTTGTTTCCAAATATTTTATATTACAATTGATATTCTCAATAATTTAAGATGCAGTATTAATTTTTTACTTATCAAATATTCTTATTAAGTTATTTTTCTTTCAATTAAGGAGGCGCAGGAGAAGGATGGGCACCAGCTGCTTATTTAGATCATCGCAAAACATCAAGATCTTCCAGTCGTTCACAAGAAAGACTTGATTAAGGATTATAAATATGTTGCATAGTTTTAAGTCAATGTTGCTATATTTATGTCTTAATTTTCTTAGCGAAAACAAATGGATAATGCTCTCTTGCGCTTAGCGTCATATTTTCATTACAACTCAGGTACTTTGATGTATATGAGATACGTTAATTTCCATAAAACTAGCCGAAATACATTATATTATACACATTAAAATCATCTAGCCCATGATATGTATATATGTAAATTTTCAAAATATTATTTATGTTTTGTTAATAATCCCATTCATTTAATATATTCTTTTTTATAATAAAATTCTAAGTCAAGTATAGTTTATAAGTTTGAGTATAAGTACTATATTATAAAAATAACTTTGTTTACACGATTCATACTCAGTGTAGAGAAATAGTAAATAAGGAAAGTAACTGAAAAACCAGTATATAGATTGAAAAAATATAATAATCTTCCATATTAATTACCCTTAACTTCTACACTCTATAATTATATAAATATGTGACAAACTTGGAGAATTTTACGTAGGTTTTTTCTAATTCAAATAATGAAAACTATGAATTATTAACAAACATTTATAGATTGTAGTTGTTTGATCTTTGGTTAAAATATGTTTCAACCCAACTCAAAAAGACTTCAACATTCAAACTTTTAAGGAAATACTTCCACTTTACCTCATTTTCTCAATGAAATACTATAATCAATCATCAAACAATTAATACTTCTAACCTAGTCTTTATTTACCATTAAAAAAGGCCAAAAATTAAAATCCTATTATGCTAATTGTAATTTTTAACATAATTCAATTTTTCGGTGACAAGTATAACTATGAATTTTTACAGAATTTTATTAATTACAGACAATAAAACATTGAATAATACTCTTGACAAAATCAATTATTGGACGAACGTTAATTTATGAATGTGTATTTGTACTGATTAGTGTAATTCATGAAAATGAAATTTTAAATTAAAATGTAAATATAAATTTAGATTAATTATAAAAGTACAAATGGCTGTTTTGTTTGCTGAAATGATTTCGAATTGTTGGTGAGCTTGTGTAACTGTTACTTTATTTTCATCGTTCGCCTATTGACATTTGTTACAAAATTTACTATTTATTGTATTGTTAGAATGCAGTGTCAATTGATAGATCATGTTTATATATTTATGAATAAAGGAATAAATTATTCAATCATTGGTAATTCTTTTGATCGATATCAGAATATACTTGGTTTCATTCAATTTTGCACAATATAAATAATTTGTTTTGATGAGCAAATATCCTTTGCAAATTTTAAAACAAATTGTATATATATAACTAATATAAAAACAGATATGAAAATGAAAATGTTGATTCAAATTTTTTTTCGAAAAAAAAAAAATAAAGTATTAATAAAAAAAAAATTTATTATGTACACGTAAGAAACAAAATGCAATGAAATGATTTTATGTACATATGAAATTTAAAATAGTCTGCCTCGCATTCGGGCAGCACTCCTCTTAGTGAATATATTATCTATTTTACTGAAGACTTCATCTGCTGACTTTGATGCGTCCACTCGATAATGAAGACCTTGTATCGCATAATAATCAATTAATGGTTTAGTTTGAGTGTGATATGTAACTAGCCTTTTCTTCAAGGCTTCGGCATTATCGTCGGAGCGTCTTATGAGTGGTTCTCCAGTTACGTCGTCTGTCATAGGCTTTGTGGGAGGGTGAAATTCTTCATGATAACTTCTTCCACTAGACGGGTGAATCAATCTGCCAGTAATACGTCTTACAAGCAATGAATCGTCTATTCCGAACTCTATGACGGCGTCGAGTGCAGTTTTTCTTTTTTCCAATAATTTATCCAACTAAAAATAAAATTAATAATAACTTGGCAAAATATATTCGATACTATGAATGTAATTTACAAAATAACAACTACCATTTGGGCTTGAGGTACAGTTCTGGGAAAACCGTCCAAAAGAAATCCATTTTTGCATTCAGCTTTATCTAAATTTTTATCGATCATGTTGACGACGAGATCATCGCTCGCCAATTTTCCTTCATCCAGAACACTTTTGAGAGTTTTACCCAAATCCGAACCGGAAGATATTTCTGCTCTCAACATGTCGCCAGTTGATAAATGACATACGCAAAACTTTTCTTTTAGTATAGGAGCCTGAAATATCGAAAAAAAAAATTAATACCAAAAATGAATTTACCAACAAGGAGATAAAGCATATTTATCAGTTTTAATATATGTAAGTGATGCTGTTCCGCAATAAATTTTGATTGAGATTATATCAAATATTTTATCTGATAATAATTAGAATATATTTTACTTTTAAAATACCTTTTGATGAAAAATAATTAAATTAAAGAACTTTTGTTAAATATTTATTTTAAAAAAACTTATATAACTATACAAATATGCGGAGTCGAAGTAACAAGTTGATAAGTAAAAACTGATGAACATCAATGATAAGAGAAAGCTACACCGCTGGATACAAAGTTTACATTTTAAATATATCCAATCAAATAACTACGAATATTTCGATAAATTTCATCGAATTGTCTAATTAAAAGCAAAAAAAACGAAGATTTAAGTTCGTACAATTCCACTTTCAAACAGAATTAAAGTTCAAAACAAATTTCTGAACAAAAACAAACGTTCTAATCAAAACCATGAAAAACTCTCACATTCGACGATCCGAAATCAATCGCTTGCATAACGTAACATTGTTAAGTGCTCAACGATGTAACAACTGATGTCAAGGTTGAACGTTCAACCTATCGACCACGACGAAAAAAGTTCAACGAGCCGACTCATAAAATACGCGAAACGATCGACGAATCGGCCTATGAATATTGTACCGTTCGTGAATTTCACGAACGATCGGCGACAACATTCAAGTGAAAGTGAACACACACCCGAAAAAAGTGTGAAGAACGAGGAAACGTACCTGCGTGCCTTTCCCGGAGCCTGGAGGGCCCAAGAGTACGGCGCGCACTCCCATTTCTCGGCTGGCCCCGCGCATTTCGGCTACACTCGCTACCGGCATTATGGACCTTTCAACTTTGAGCGATCTAACCAAAAACGTGACTTCACCAAACGAACGCTACACGCCGACTGACTAGTGTACAAAATGACAACTTGGCAAGGTTTTTTTTTAATTTTTTTTATTAGCGTGCCACTACTACGGACTGTAAAATAATATTAAAAAATTATATTAATATTGATTCTTTGAACTCTAATTTTGTTTTGTAATTAAAAAAAAAATTATAATCGAACTTTTAGTAATTTATCAAGTTTTGAGTAATATTTAAAAAAAAACAGCAATAAATATGAATTAATTGTTGTGTTTCATAAATTATTTGTCATTTATCATATTCATTGTGGTAAAAGTCGCTTGCCGCCCACGAGCCCATAAGCATATCAACCTCTCAAGTGGCGAAACGCGTTTACATACGTGCATGCACCTATACTCATTCGCAGTTCGACAGTTGGTCGTACGAAACTTTTTGTTCAGGTATCGAAGCAGTATCCACCCAACACCCAATTTTATTCGTTAAGTTGGGTTAGGTTGGGTTGGTTTCTATTCGTATTTAAATAATTAGCTGACGTTTAACGTCAAAATTTGGATGTAAATATGTGCGTAAGTGCAGGGTTTCAACTTAAAACTTATAACTGGTTTGTATATGTATGCGTTTCACCGCTTGGGAGGTTGGTACGCTCATAGACGGTGAGCGACTTTTACCTAATTTTGTTTATAATTAAAATTTTAGTATTCTAAAGTTTTGAGAAATATTTTAAAAAAATGAGCACTTAACATGAATTAATTGTTGTATTTCATAAATTATTTATCATATTTATTGCCTATAATTTTGTATGGTCGTAATAATGTATCTTTATGTATAAATCAAAATTACCAACAGGCGGGTGACCCCATATTCGGTTGACATACAGAGACATAACCTCTCCTGTTGTGGCATCAAATTCGATGCGTTTCCTCTATTTTTTCAAATATTTCCGTAAACAATGAGTGAAAATAAAAGTCTTTGGTACGTTTTATAATATTTCATGAAATTTCTGTTCATTCAAACCAAATTTTAATATTTATTAATTTGTGAAATTGTTATCTTTGGTGACGCTTTGTTATTTTTTGTTTCAGTTATTGGAAAGAGTTATGGAAACTCACTTCGCATTGTAACGGGCCCTCTCACTCCGAAATAGTTTCGAAAAAATTAAATGCCGCCCAAAGTCAGTTGGAAGAAGGACTATGTTTTTTTCAGCCTTCTTCTTCTGAATCTTTTGCAAAGTTAACTGCAAAGCACAATGAATTTCCGAAGGTTTTATCTTTCATCGAAAAACTTCAACAATTTATGGTATATTTCTATATTTAAAATTAATGTGTACAACGAATTTTTCGAAGATTTATATGAACTCGTTTTAGGATTTGGAAAGCTTGCAAACGTGGGATATTTTTTGTCATTATTTATCGAATCAATTTCATGGAACGGTAGAAAACGCTTTGAAAAATTTTTCATTCATAGACGTTTTAACTAGCAATCTCCTGTTGGACGTTTGGACGTTCTATAATTCTGAAAGGATATTCATGCTCAAGCAGCTCAGATTGATTTTAGAATCTAAAGATATAGATCACGTTTATAATATTGAGTTCAAATCCTTATTCGACAAAATGAAATTAGACAATTTAAAAAAGTCACTGATCAAACAATTTCAATATTTAGTCAATGAAGTTCCTCCTAAAAAATCAAAAAACGGTGACAATGTTACCTTTGAAATTCAAAAACAGTGGATGGAGAGAAATTTACGTGAACAAGTTGAAGTATTAATACTAATTTTACTAGTCATCGACGAAAGTTCATTGTATATGCAAGAATTCAAGGAATTGTTTTCAATGTTCAAATCGCACAATTTCGGCAGACAACCAATTTATCATAAGTACCTCGATGATTCTAATAAGTTAGTTATTTTGAAAATTATCTATGCGGAAATTTCAATATTCTACAAAATTGTTAATGATGCCAGAGGGTGTGTATATTTATTAACATTTTTAAATAATAATATACGTATATACCTTAATTCTATTATTCGATTAATCAGATCAGCAGCACCTACGATAATCCAGAGTATTAAAGATGATGTTGAAAATGAACTAATTCGTTTACAACACAACGAAGAACACGGTGCACTTTTGCTAGCCTGGATGCTTCTTTTACTGGAGGTTTTATTTTTATTTTATTCAGTTGCGATAAAATAAAGTTTGTTTTTTTTTTTTAATATAAATTACTTTACTGTAGGATTCTATGACTGAAGAATTGTTCATTAGTAAATATCAACATTTCGGAACAAAGGCATTGCAATTGAGAGTTTTTGAATTTCTCCACAACATGTGTAAACATTCAATGTTTTCTGTAAGTTTTTCACAAGATTTATTTGGACCCAATTTTCACAGAAGTAATTTCATCTTTTTTTCATTTCAGGGAAATACAAGGTGTGCAAAAATATTCAAAAATTCAGTTTACCAACTTTTGTGTAATATTTGCACCAAATTCGATGCGGACGGTTCCATATCATTACATCCTTTCTCAGTTGAATTGTGCAGTGAACTTTTGCATAGTTCGCAACTTGCTAAATCTTTTTGGAATTCAATAGACGAATTACCTTGTGTTGGAACCGTCTCTATATGGAATACTGCTCTAGAATACTTTCCATATGATTTTAAAGCTCTATCTGTTTTGATAGTGGGATTATCTCGTGCTTCTGAATTCAGCTACAATACGGTATATTTCGTTTTTATTTATAATACCTTTTTCAAAACTATAATTTTCACCAACCAATTTTGAATTTCAATTTTATTTTCAGCTTTTACAAGAATTAGACAATTTACCCCTATACACTGAAATATACAAACCTCGAGCCGTTACTATTTCTAGCGTGATGAATGATGAAGATAGTGTGCTTCTTACTGAGGATTACTGTCCATATGAGGGCAAAGATTTTATAATTCAAAAGGGTACACCCGCATCTATTATGGATAGAAGAAATGCCACTCTTATACATTTTAGAAAAAAGTGTTCCTATTGGAAAATTTTGCATAACGAATTGAATCATTTAATCCAACACTGTCTTCGTGGAAATCTTGATGTGTCAGCAGAAATAGATAGAGTAGTTTGGGGAATCAGAGCATTGCATTCAGTTTTAGTTCATTTGAATGATGATGCTTTATTTAATTCTCTAGTTGATTCATGTGAAGCGGTTTTCGAAGTACTTGTAAGATTCTCGAATTCAAGAATGCCATATGTTTCATTGATATCTGCATGCTTAGATATATCAATAATTTTAATACCAAAATATTCTACCAAAATTTTTGCTAGGTATGACTACTTTTTAGGTTTCGACTAAAACTAAAATATTCATGATAATATTAAATATCTACTATGTATATTTTGTAGGCTTATGAATATAGGTCTTCTTCCTTATGTAGACTTTCCAAATTTGACGGAAGTACAATATTCTAATGGTGAATCATTCCATACATCTTTAATTGGTCTCTATCTTGTTAATGTTGAATTGCCAATGGGAGAATACCAACTATTCAATTCTTATTTAGATTTGATTAATACATTTTATGAAGTAATTTATTTATCTCATTATTTTAACTATCATGGTTATTTTATGTATGGTAATATTTTTCATAAAAATTTTCAGTGTAACTACAATGATGATATTGCCGTTGGGATATTGTTACCTGGATTGATATTTATACTGAGAGAAGTGTTCCCACAAATGTCTGAATGGCATTTTAAATCGATAAAAGAAAAAAGGAAATTATATTTTAAATGTGTGTCTTTTATCTTCAAAATACTGCAACTTTCACCTGAGCAAAATACATCCGTTGTTGATCGCTTATTGAATAAAATATGTATTTATAGTCTGTTAAATACTGATAATGCTACAGCCTTATTGAAGCTGGTTGCTTTTGGTAAAAATCAACATATTTTAGCTTTTATTTTTCTACTTTAAATATATTATAAGTGATATTATTTTGATTAAACTTTAATAGGAGAAAATAAAGTGCAAGCATTGATGGAAGATGAAGTTAATTGGATCAATGGAGAAGAATTCGATCATATTAAAATGATTCAAATGTCAATGTCCGCTTTAATGCAAATTTTACGATTGAAACATTTAGTGCAAGAAAAAGGGGTCCTTAGTCCTCTTGAACATTTAATTTATACTCAACCCAAACAAAATGTAACACTAAATGTTATACCAACGGTTACTGGTTATATGAACCATGTGTTCAATAAAAATTTACCGAACACTGCCTGTAGACTACTAAGAAGATTTTCACTGGTTAGTTTTTATAGATAAGAATGCACATATTTATATTAAAATTTTTCACATTCTTGGTTTTTTTTCAGGAATCAAATGTTTCTCTATTGATTTGTCTCAATATGTCACCACATCAAATTCGCACAATGTTTCTTGAAAGATTACGCGATAAAACTGAATCGAACGTATTAAAAACTGTCATATTAGAATTTGTTGCATCTTGCGTTGAAAATCAACCAGGCTTGA